>JAKUCV010007787.1:0-14189 GCA_028386065.3 Turnera subulata | reverse complement strand
CAATGCCTAAGAGAAGTTGAGTGTTTTACCTTGTACAAATGGGTCCTAACTTCTCTTGCTCTTCTTTGCACTTCAACTCTTGATCATATCTTCACTTGAATTCTTGATCACTTTGGTTGAGTACTTGTTTGCTTGATTTCTTTTTGCTTCATCTTGGTTATGATCTTGGTTTGTCATTTATCAAAACCTGTAATAAGTGAATCATGAAGACATAGGTTCTAACAGGATATTTTCTGGTCCAGGTGGGTCACACTTCACATGCATCATAGTAACTGCATAATTAAAGTTCAATTATTCAGCCGCCTTTTTCCTATTCAGCCTGTGAACTACCTGTTATACTTGTGACTTACCAGTACCTTTGCACGCCTATTTAATGAGAGTTCCTTTTGTTGCCTTCATCTCCTTCTGCAAGTTTTCAAACCACCCTGCAAAAACCATTTCCTTCCTGCAACTAACCAGAAAAATAAGAAAAAAAAAAGAAAAAAAAAGGAAACACTAAACACACAACCGCCACGTCATCGTCACCATATTCTTCCCCTTCCTCTTTCTTTTTTTTCGTTTTCTACCTGCCGAGGACACCACCGGCCGACCACCATCCACACCAAGCGAGACCACCTCGCCGCCATCTCCTCCCTCTCCTTTCCTCCCCTCCTCCCTGCCGCGACGCTGTCGTCTCCCTGCAGCAGAACGACGCCGTCGACGACAAGAGTCCACTTCTCCACCGTCTGTGCACCGGCGACCCGAGCAGGCCACGCCCTCCCCTCTCCCTTGCGATGCCACCGCGTCGGTCTCCTCTCCTCACGCCGCCTTCGCCTCGCCTTGTCAGCCGCCCGTGTCGCGCCTTGCGTGCCGCCGCCGTCGTGCTCAACGAGGTGAGCAACGGGTTGGAGCGACCCATTTCACAACCGGGTGAGGTTCCGGGTCGGATCTCAGGCCACGCGGGTACTGGGCCAAGCTGGCTCGGGCATGCAGCTGGACTGGGTTTGGCCTTGGGCCTGGGAGCCCGAGTTTTGTGATTTGGGCTGAGTTCTAGGCTTGGGTGTATGGGCTAATTGGATGGGCTGGAATAGTATTTCTTTTGGGTTGATCCAGAATCAAAAAAAGATAATAATAATAATGAATATAGTCTGAAAATATATAATGGAAGGGAAAATTTATTTTGGAAAATATTATATGGTATATGACATATGGAAAGAAAATAATAATTTGAAGAAATAATATTTTGGAAAGTACATACTTAAGAAATAATTATGGAAAGGGTATTTTCAAAGTATTATACCATAATAATATCCGGGTATAGGTGTAAGTATAGTGTGGTATTTTGGGCACTTGAAGTAAATGGTAAATGATGATGATAATGGAAAAATTAACCCGGGGGAGTAACCGAGCCGAGTTTATATTTAATTTTCGGTACACAGTAATAGCATGGCATGTGCATACCATCTTATGTGTGCATATTACTTGATTGATATAGGAGTTGATAACGAGCAGTTTGCTGAGGAACCGGACTTGGAATTTGCTGGACAATTCCAAAATTGAGTAATCGGCTAAGGTGAGGATGGATAACCCTTGTTATGTTGCCTGTAATACTTTGTGTGCTTTGTTGTTCGATTGAACTGCTGAATTGTTGATTGTTGGCTGATTGACTGCTGTGGATATTATTGTTGCCATTGGGCTGTGATATTGATTCTGTGGATAATATGCTGAGATTGATGTTGAACTATTGACTGTGGAAATTGAGAAAAAGAGATTGGAATATGAAATTGGAACTGATTTGAGATGTTGATATAATTGTCATGTGGAAAGTAGTGGTACGACCCGATGGTTTGAAAATTAATTTTGGGATGCTATGGTCGGTTACTTGGTTTGTTTGGCTTATTGCCTGTGGTTAGGGTATACCAAATACCCAGTGGTTCGGATATACCGAATATCAGTTTGGCTTTTTGCCTGTGGTTAGGGTATACCAAATACCCAGTGGTTCGGATATACCGAATATCCGGTTGGCATGTTGCCTGAGGTTGGGGTATACCGAATACCCAGTGGTTTGGATATACCAAATATCCGGGTTTTGAGATGTGGATTGGTTCTTGACCTAGCATCCGGAATTAATTGATAACCAGGTACGACCCTAGCTTGTCCAGTGACGGGGGCCCGGAAGATAAAATTGGTAATAATAATAAATATTCTTTTGATCTTGGCTCAGTTTGTTGGGATATGTTATTGCTTGTCTGTGATTGTTTTCAAGTATTACGGTTGCTTGCATATCACTGTTTATCCTTCGTCGATGAGCACTTCGGACTCACCCCTCGCCTGCGGGGTTTCATCCCGTAGGTTAAGTTGTTTCATAGTTCAGGTACGACGTTCGATGGCTGCTGTTTTCTTCTCCACCTGACTCCGGATCCATACCTCCGCTGCATGTGCATACAAGTCTTCCGCTGCTGTTCTATTGCATATGTTGCTGTATTACAATTCCGCTGCTGTGTGATATATGATGCTGTGTTGTTGTTTTCCTGTGATGCTTATATTACTGATACTATCTGCTGCTGTTGTTGAGCACTATGTTTGGATTGAATAATGGTCCCCGAGTATGGGTGACAGTTGTATTTAATAGTTTGCTGATGTATAATATTTGCACGATATACTGTCTGTTCTATCAATATGAATAGTTTCGGCACGTGTTTACTGTGTTACGGTAAATACGGGTCGGGGCGCTTCATTATTTTTATGTTTTTATTTTGTTGGCATTGTATTTGTTTTTTTATATTTCCAGATTTATATATTATTTTTTAGTTTTTATTTTTTTGGGATTATATTTGTTTGTTTTAAATTTTCAGATTTATATATTATTTTTCTATTTCTATTTTATTGGCATTGTATTTTTTAAAAAAATTTCCAAATTCATATATAGTTTTCTGTTTTAACTTTATTTTCTCATTGTATTTGTTCTTTTTAATTTCCAGATTTATATTTTTTTTCTATTTTTATGTTTAATTTTTTTCATTTTATTTTTTTTATTTTGTTTGCATTGTATTTTTTTTTTAAATTGTCACATATATATATTATTTTTTAGTTTTTTCAGATTTATATATTATTTTTCAGTTTTCATTTCTAGATTTATGGATTATTTTTCAGTTTTTAAAATTTCCAGACTTATAAGAAAATAAGAGACAAATTTTTAAAAATATAAATCAGGAAAATAAGTAAATAACTATTATTATGCAGTAAAACATTAAAATAGAAATTAAAATATCAATAATAAAAATAAATAATATAAAATCTTTAATACACATATCAATAATAATTAATTTTTATATTTAAAAACATACATAATTGAGACATAGAAGAAAAAAATATATATTAAATAACATAAAAATCAAAAGGATTAATTAATAACAAAAAAGTAAAGAAGTAATGTAACAGCCCGGGTAATTTTTACGTTTTTACCGTCACCGTAAAATTTATTTTTACAGTTAATTACCATTAAAATTAATCTTGAATAATTAATTAATGGTAATTTACGCTTTGGATTCCAAAACCGAGCCCTGTCTCACGCTCGGGATTTTTCTGCGGATTTTCCGGACCAAAGTTGGAATTTTTTGGGTCCAGGAATGTCGAGAAAAGTCAGGTTTAACCTCGAATTATCGGGCCAGGAATAAAATCAAGGGGGTATTACTGATATTTTCTGGTCCGGACGGGATACGACTGCATAATGCAGCCGCCTCCTCCTGTGTGCCCGTGAAATTCTGTCTTCCCTGTACTGAACGTGGCATGTTTTATCTTTTTCCTCCCGTACCCATCCCCAGCATCTCCTTCACCTGCAAAGAAGAACTCATCTTCATTCTTCTCCTGCCAACCTTAACTGCAACATAAAAAAAAATAAATCCAATTCCTTTCTTTTCAACCAAAACCAGAAACAATAGAGAAGAAAAAAAAAACACAAAAAAAAGAAGAAAGAAAAAGAGAGCAGAAAGAAAAGAAAACCAAGAAAAGAAACAAAAAAAAAGAAGAAGAACAAGGGAAGGGGGTCGTCGCCGTCGCCGTCGCCGCCACCACCATCACTTTCTTCTTCTCTTCCACACCCGCCTCCACCGACAACACCTCTCGCTCCACCACCAACCCCGACGCCTTCCCCTCTCAGACGCCGACTTGAGGAGACCATCGTCGCCTGCTCTCGCCGCACGACGCGCCGGACACAGCCGAGGACCCGACGGCGATCCCGCTTGGATCCGACGCCACAACCTCCTCCCCTTGCTCGTCGTCAGCCGCAGCCGGTAGCGTCACCAGCCACCTCCTCCTTTTCGCGTCGCCTTCCTCGTCGCCGACGCCTCGCCACCCGCTGCTCGTGCGCTGTCGCTCGTCGCCGCCCGAAGTGACCGAGGTGAGCTATCCACCAACCCGTGGATGTGTGCTCGACCCATCTCACACGCCGGGCCGTGGCTCTGGGTCGGGTCGACCCGGACGCGCGCCTGGGCTGTGTTGCTGATGGGCTGGGACTAGCGGGCCGGGTTGTTGGGCCTTCGCCTGTGCTCCTGTGTGGGCCTGGGTGTGGCCTGTGTAGGTGATGGGCTTGGACTAATGGCCCAGTCCGAACCTAATAAAAAAAAAGAAAAAAAATATAATTTGGGAAGTAATAACCTGAAAATAAAGATAAAATATGAAAATAATATTTTGGGGAAATTTGGAGAAATAATATTTTGGAAATAAAAAAAATATATAGATATAATTTTGGGAACAATTTGTATTCTGGAGAAAATATAGACGTGATAAACAATAGTGGAAAAATTAAATTGAGGAGATAATCATGGAATAATAATAATAATAATAATAGTAGTTAATAATTTTTGGAAAGTACATACTTGTAGAAATGAATATGGAAAGGGTATTATCAAAGTAGGTATTGTACTAGAATAGTATTCGGGTATAGGTATAAGTATAGTATTATTTTAGATACTGGAAATAAATAGTGAATGATGATGATGATAGAAAATAACCCGGGGGAGTAACCGAGACGAGTTAGTATTTATTTTCCGGTATACAGTAGTAGCATGACATTGCATATCACTTATGTGTGCATATTATTTGTCTGATATAGGAGTTGATAACGAGCAGATACCTGAGGAGCCGGACTTGGAGTCTGTTGGACAGTTTCATAACTGATAATCGGCTAAAGTGAGGATGGATAACCTTGGATATGTGCCTGTAATACTGTGTTTTATTTTTTTTGTTGTTTGATTGAACTGCTGATTCGTTTATTGGTTGTTATATGACTGCTATGGAAATTGTTGATGATTATTGTTGCTATTTATTTGCTGTGGACTTTGCCATGATGTTACTGAAATGTGCTGTTGGTTTGTGATATTGTGAGAATCCATTGAGCTGTTAGTTATGAGTATTCGGAGATATGAAATTATTGACTGGTTGAGCTTGAGAAATAATCTGAGATGAAAAGTTGAGTAATTGATGATAGGGTAATGGAATTAGAATTGAACTTGAGATGATGATATAATTGTCACTTGGAAAGTAGTGGTACGACTAGATGGTTAGAGACTAGTTCTGTGGTGTCATGGCCGGTTGGTTGGTTGATTGGGATGTTGATCCCGAATTTGTGATATTGGGATGTTGATCCCGAATTTGTGATATTGGGATGTTGATCCCGGATTTGTGATATTGGGATGTTGATCCCGGATTTGTGATATTGGGATGTCGATCCCGGATTTGTGATATTGGGATGTCGATCCCGGATTGTGGTTGGGCCTGGCATCCAGAATTAGTTAATGACCAGGTACGACCCTAGCTTGTCCAGTGACGGGCCCGGAAGATAAAACTGGTAATAGAAAAATGATTAAGCATTCTTTTGGTCTTGGCATAGTTGCTATGGTTGTTTTCTTGTGTTGTGATTATTTGTGCTTACTGTTGATTGTTGTGCTTACTTGGAAAGTATTACAATTGAATATATATCTCTGTTTATCCTTCGTCGGTGAGCACTTCGGACTCACCCCTCGCCTGCGGGGTTTCATCCCGTAGGTTTGATTGCTTCGTAGTTCAGGTACGATGTACGTTGGCTGCTGCTTTCTTCTCCACCTGACCCGGATCTATACCCCCGCTGCATCTCATTCTAAGTCTTCCGCTGCTTGTGTTTCCATTGTGTCATTGCTGTTGTTGCTGTATTATCTTTGTTGTTGTATCTTATGACCTCTTTTGTTGATTAGATTAGAGTGTAATGGCTTGAATAATGGTCCCGGGATCGGGTGACGAATATTGTATTTGAGGATTGCGTGTATTGTATTTTATATTGTATGTACTGTCTGCTACTGTAGTAAGAACAATTCTGGCATGTGTTTACTCTGTACGGTAAATACGGGTCGGGGCGCTTCAGTTTGGTAGCGGAGCAGACAGTAGGTCATTAGGGACATAACTGTGGTTGTATGACTGTTTGTTTGTGCATAAGATTTGTCACGACATGATATGACATGCATTCATATACATTCTCATATAGGTACGAATGGATCCGGTTGGAGGGAATCAGCAAGCTAGAGGTCACTTAGATGATGATCAGGTATCGGTGGATCAACCGCAGCAAGCTGCGGGAGGTCCAGAACACCTTCCCAATATTCCTTTGGGAGACCCTACGCAGATGCTGAACGTGGTAACTCAGATCCTGTGGAGGCAAGAAGCCAGGGATGCACGTATTGATGCTATGGGAGCCCGGGGACAGGAAAATCAGGGGCCAGTTGAGGATCCAGTGTATATGAAGCTGGAGAAGCTTGGGGCCGAGATCTTCACCGGTGTCACTACACCACAGGATGCTGATCGATGGCTCAGACAGATAAACATGGTTATGCTGAAGCTGACATGCCGGGATGACAGGTGGGCCAAATATGTCACTGCCATGTTCCGAGGAGATGCTGTTGATTAGTGGGAGTCTACCACCAGGGACATGCCGACACCTGTCACTATGCCGTGGACCCAGTTCATGGAGATGTTCCGAAGGAAGTTTGTTTCCAAGGCATACTAGGACCAGCTGAGACGGGAGTTTCTGGGACTACAACAGGGACCGAATCAGTCGGTGAATGATTATGAGGTCAAGTTCAACCGCTTATCCATCTATGCCAGTGAGTTTGTAGCTACTCCGGAGGCCAGATGCAAAAGTTTCTGGGATGGTCTTCGATCAGGTATCCAGACAGTTATGGGGTGCAAGGTCTATGAGACTTACCAGGATATGCTGACAGATGCCCTGAGAGCTGAGATTATTTGGCTGGGTAATGAGAGGGAGCAGGAAGAGATCCGTAAGAGGCATGCTGCACAGAGTTCTAGAGGACAGAACAAGAGGTTCCAGACACCAGCGAACCGGTCAGGATATGGACAGAGCCGGTTCATACCAGGGAGTCAGGGACGTGGATGGAACAACAACTACAACAACTGAGGCAGATCTTGGACTCAGTCTGGAGGGACTTCATCTTGGAATGCTCGCCCGAGACCTCCTCTATCTCAGGTGAGGTGCTATGAGTGCAACGAAGTTGGGCACTACCGTTATGATTGTCCCAAGTTGGGAAGATCTGGAGGTTCGGCACCTGTTCAGACGGTGCAAGCTTCAGTTGCTAGTGTTTCTAGTGGTTCTGGAGTTGGTCGAGGCCGAGGACGTGGAGCTGTTCCTGCTAGGACCCAGTCAGCCATGAACCAGAGTACAGCAGTGCCAAGAGCATTTGTGATCACCGCTGAGGAGGACCCAGAGAATGCTGATGTCATAGCAGGTACCTTTACAGTTTTTGGTAGTACTGCTTATACATTAATAGACCCTGGTGCTACGCATTCATTTATTGCGTAAAGCTTTGCCATACTACATAACTGTACGGGAGAGAGTTTAGCTTGTCCGATGAGGGTTAGGTTACCTGCGGGTGTAGTAGTCAGGTTAACCCATGTGTGCAGAGATGTTTCGCTTTCATACGATAGCGAGGTTTTTCTTGCACGGTTGATTGTGATGAACATGGGAGGTTTTGATATCATCTCGGGGATGGATTGGTTGTCCAAGTACAGTGCTATTGGACACCTATCTCGATGGCACCATATTAAGTACAGTGCTATAGTGAACTATCGAACCAAGAAAGTGATGTTGACTTCCGAAGGTGGACATAAAATCTTGTTGACAGGTATTGGGAGAGCTGCTGCTACATGTAGTATCTCTGCTCACCAGGATGTTGGGATGAAGCCATTGGGTCCAGATGCTTTGTTGACCCATGTCAAGGGTGAAGAAGTTTAGACTCCGGTTTTGGGAGACATCATAATTGTGAGGGAGTTTCCAGATGTGTTCCCAGAGGATCTTCCAGGATTGCCACCTGACAGGGAAGTCGAGTATACCATCGATTTGATGCTAGGAGTGACACCTATCTCGATGGCACCATATCGGATGGCACCGACAGAACTCCAGGAGTTGAAGAAGCAGTTGGATGAGCTGCTCGAGAAGGGTTTCATCAGACCCAGTACATCACCTTGGGGATCACCAGTCCTCTTTGTGAAAAAGAAGGATGGCAGTTTGCGGATGTGTGTGGACTACCGACAGCTGAACAAGGTGACAGTGAAGAATAAGTACCTGCTTCCCAGGATTGATGACCTCTTTGATCAGCTACAGTGTTTTATAAGATTGATCTTTGATCTGACTACCATCAGGTCAAGATTGCAGAGAAGGACATACCGAAGACGGCCTTCCATACTCGGTATGGGCATTTTGAGTTCACAGTGGTTCCTTTCGGGTTGACCAATGCACCTGCAGTTTTCATGTGCTTGATGCACTTGGTCTTGAACGAGTTCTTGGATAAGTTTGTGGTAGTTTTCATCGACGACATCTTGATCTACTCTAAGAGCAGGGAAGAACATGAGGAGCACCTGAGGGTAGTGTTACAGAGGCTGCGAGAGAAGGAGTTGTATGCTAAGTTCAGTAAGTGTGAGTTCTGGCTGGAGGAAGTTGCATTCCTTGGACATGTTGTATCTGGAGATGGGATTAAGGTTGACCCTGCTAAGGTGAAAGCTGTTCTAGAGTTGAAGCCGCCCAAGACGGTACCCGAAGTCAGGAGTTTTCTTGGCCTTGCAGGATATTACCGGAGATTCATCGAGGGTTTTTCCTTGATAGCCAGTCCCATGACCAAGCTATTGAGGAAAGATCAAGCCTTTGTATAGAGTGACGCCTGCCAGAAGAGTTTTGATGAGCTGAAGAAGAAGTTGACAACAGCACCAGTCTTGACAGTACCTAAGCCAGGAGTGGAGTACGTGCTGTTTTGTGATGCTTCAGGTCTTGGTTTGGGAGCAGTTCTGATGCAAGAAGGCCGAGTGATTGCCTATGCTTGGAGACAGTTGAGGCCACATGAGAAGAACTATTCGACATATGATCTGGAGATGGACGCAGTGATCCTTGCTTTGAAGATTTGGCGACATTATCTGTTTGGAGAGAGATGCCGGATCTTCACCGATCATAAGAGTCTCAAGTACATCATGACTCAGAAGGAGCTTAACCTGCGACAAAGATGTTGGGTTGAGTTGCTGAATGATTATGATTGTACCATTGAGTATCACCCTGGAAAAGCCAATGTTGTAGCAGATGCTTTGAGCCGGAGACAGCCAGAAGATGCTTCCACGACCTACTCGATGTCCTCACTCATCGAGTTAAGGAAGATGGGAGTTGAATTGTCAGTTGATGAGACAGGAGCTTTGTTGACTCATATTGAAGTCAAGTCTAACTTGAGAGGCTGGATTGTGGAATTGCAAGATGGAGATCCCGACCTAATCAAGCTGAAGGAAGCAGTCCGCAGTGGAAAGGAAGATAAGTTTCGCATAGCTGAGGATAGTGCATTGATGCTGGGAAAACGTTTATGTGTACCCAGTATTGGTGACCTACGTAGTCAGATTCTGGAAGAGGGACATATGACGCCGTATGCTATGCATCCCGGAAGCACCAAGATGTATCAGAATTTGAGGAGTCATTTCTGGTGGCCACGTATGAAGAAGGATGTAGCCGAGTATGTGGCTAAGTGTATCACTTGTCAGCAAGTGAAAGCCGAGCATCAGGCTCCAGCGGGGAAGATGAGATCGTTGTCAGTGCCAGAGTGGAAGTGGGAGATGATCACTATGGATTTTGTGGTTGGATTACAGTTGACCCGGAGACAGCATGATGCCATCTGGGTTATCGTTGATCGACTTACAAAATCAGCTCATTTTCTTCCCATCCGACAGACAGATACTTTGGATAAGTTAGAAAAATAGTATGTTGCAGAGATCGTGAGACTTCATGGGATTCCTAAGTCCATAGTCTCAGACAGGGATCCGAGATTCACATCACGGTTTTGGAAGAGTCTGCAAGCAGCTTTGGGGACGAAGCTGAGTTTCAGTACTGCTTTTCATCCTCAGACTGACGGACAGTCAGAGAGGACTATTCAGACGCTAGAGGACATGTTAAGGGCTTATGCTCTTAATTTCAGTGGGAGTTGGGATCAGTATTTGTCCTTAGCAGAGTTCGCCTACAACAACAGTTTTCATTCCAGCATCGGCATGCCACCGTTTGAGGCTCTTTACGGAAGGAAATGCCGAAGTCCAGTATGTTGGGATGAAGAAGGTCTCCGTTTGATTGTGGGACCATATTTGGTTAAGCAGACAGTAGACAAGATTCAAGTAGTTAAGTAGAGTATGAGAGCAGCACAGGACCGACAGAAGAGTTATGCTAATAAGCATCGCCGTGAGATGGAGTACCAAGTGGGAGAGAAATTTTTCCTCCGAGTTGCACCATGGAAAGGTGTTATCAGATTCGGGAAAAGAGGGAAGCTGAGTCCCAGGTACATTGGACCGTATGAGATTGTGGAAAGGGTGGGACCCTTGGCGTACAGACTATCCTTACCAGAGGAGTTGTCATGGATTCATGATGTGTTCTATGTTTCCATGTTGAGGAGGTACAGATCTGATCCGAGTCATGTGGTTACTACAGTAGATGTTGAGGTCGCAGAGGATCTTACGTATACAGAAATGCCGGAGCAGATTCTTGCCCGAGAGGTCAGACAGTTGAGGAACCGAGTCATTCCCATGGTAAAGGTCAAGTGGAGCAAGCACTCTGCGAACGAGTCTACATGGGAAGTTGAGGAGCACATGCGTTCTCAGTATCCGCACCTGTTTACAGCACCAGAATGAATTTCGGGGACGAAATTCTTTTAAGGTGGGTAGGCTGTAACAGCTCGGGTAATTTTTACGTTTTTACCGTCACCGTAAAATTTATTTTTACAGTTAATTACCATTAAAATTAATCTTGAATAATTAATTAATGGTAATTTACGCTTCGGATTCCGAAACCGAGCCCTGTCCCACGCTCGGGATTTTTCTGCGGATTTTTCGGACCAAAGTTGGAATTTTTTGGGTCCAGGAATGTCGAGAAAAGTCAGGTTTAACCTCGAATTATCGGGCCAGGAATAAAATCAAGGGGGTATTACTGATATTTTCTGGTCCGGACGGGACACGACTGCATAATGCAGCCGCCTCCTCCTGTGTGCCCGTGAAATTCTGTCTTTCCTGTACTGAACGTGGCATGTTTTATCTTTTTCCTCCTGTACCCATCCCCAGCATCTCCTTCACCTGCAAAGAAGAACTCATCTTCATTCTTCTCCTGCCAACCTTAACTGCAACACAAAAAAAAAAAACAATCCAATTCCTTTCTTTTCAACCAAAACCAGAAACACAATAGAGAAGAAAAAAAAAACACAAAAAGAGAAGAAAGAAAAAGAGAGCAGAAAGAAAAGAAAACCAAGAAAAGAAACAAAAAAAAAGAAGAAGAACAAGGGAAGGGGGTCGTCGCCGTCGCCGCCACCACCATCACTTTCTTCTTCTCTTCCACACCCGCCGCCACCGACAACACCTCTCGCTCCACCACCAACCACGACGCCTTCCCTTCTCGGACGCCGACTTGAGGAGACCATCGCCGCCTGCTCTCGCCGCACGACGCGTCGGACACAGCCGAGGACCCGACGGCCATCCCACTTGGATCCGACGCCACTGCCTCCTCCCCTTGCTCGTCGTCAGCCGCAGCCGGTAGCGTCACCAGCCACCTCCTCCTTTTCGCGTCGCCTTCCTCGTTGCCGACGCCTCGCCACCCACCGCTCATGCGCTGTCGCTCGTCGCCGCCCGAAGTGACCGAGGTGAGCTATCCACCAACCCATAGATGTGTGCTCGACCCATCTCACACGCGGGGCTGTGGCTCTGGGTCGGGTCGACCCGGACGCGCGCCTGGGCTGTGTTGCTGATGGGCTGGGACTAGCGGGCCGGGTTGTTGGGCCTTCGCCTGGGCTCCTGTGTGGGCCTGGGTGTGGCCTGTGTAGGTGATGGGCTTGGACTAATGGCCCAGTCCGAACCTAATAAAAAAAAAAGAAAAGAAAATATAATTTGGGAAGTAATAACCTGGAAATAAAGATAAAATATGAAAATAATGTTTTGGGGAAATTTGGAGAAATAATATTCTGGAAATAAAAAAAATATAGATATAATTTTGGGAACAATTTGTATTCTGGAGAAAATATAGACGTGATAAACAATAGTGGAGAAATTAAATTGAGGAGATAATCATGGAAAAATAATAATAATAATAGTAGTTAATAATTTTTGGAAAGTACATACTTGTAGAAATGAATATGGAAAGGGTATTATCAAAGTAGGTATTGTACTAGAATAGTATTCGGATATAGGTATAAGTATAGTATTATTTTGGATACTGGAAATAAATAGTGAATGATGATGATGATAGAAAATAACCCGGGGGAGTAACCGGGACGAGTTAGTATTTATTTTCCGGTATACAGTAGTAGCATGACATTGCATATCACTTATGTGTGCATATTATTTGTTTAATATAAGAGTTGATAACGAGCAGATACCTGAGGAGCCGGACTTGGAGTCTGTTGGACAGTTTCATAACTGATAATCGGCTAAGGTGAGGATGGATAACCTTGGATATGTGCCTGTAATACTGTGTTTGATTTTTTTGTTGTTTGATTGAACTGCTGATTTGTTTATTGGTTGTTATATGACTGCTATGGAAATTGTTGATGATTATTGTTGCTATTTATTTGTTGTGGACTTTGCCATGATGTTACTGAAATGTGCTGTTGGTTTGTGATATTGTGAGAATCCATTGAGCTGTTAGTTATGAGTATTCGGAGATATGAAATTATTGACTGGTTGAGCTTGAGAAATAATCTGAGATGAAAAGTTGAGTAATTGATGATAGGGTAATGGAATTGGAATTGAACTTGAGATGATGATATAATTGTCACTTGGAAAGTAGTGGTACGACTAGATGGTTAGAGACTAGTTCTGTGGTGTCATGGCCGGTTGGTTGGTTGATTGGGATGTTGATCCCGGATTTGTGATATTGGGATGTTGATCCCGGATTTGTGATATTGGGATGTCGATCCTGAATTTGTGATATTGGGATGTTGATCCCGGATTGTGGTTGGGCCTGGCATCCAGAATTAGTTAATAACCAGGTACGACCCTAGCTTGTCCAGTGACGGGCCCGGAAGATAAAACTGGTAATAAAAAAATGATTAAGCATTCTTTTGGTCTTGGCATAGTTGCTATGGTAGTTTTCTTGTGTTGTGATTGTTTGTGCTTACTGTTGATTGTTGTGCTTACTTTGAAAGTATTACAGTTGAATATATATCTCTGTTTATCCTTCGTCGGTGAGCACTTCAGACTCACCCCTCGCCTGCGGGGTTTCGTCCCGTAGGTTTGACTGCTTCGTAGTTCAGGTACGATGTACGTTGGCTGCTGCTTTCTTCTCCACCTGACCCGGATCCATACCCCCGCTGCATCTCATTCTAAGTCTTCCGCTGCTTGTCTTTCCATTGTGTCATTGTTGTTGTTGATGTATTATCTTTGTTGTTGTATCCTATGACCTCTGTTGTTGATTAGATTGGAGTGTAATGGCTTGAATAATGGTCCCCGGGATCAGGTGACGAATATTGTATTTGAAGCGCCCCGACCCGTATTTACCGTACACAGTAAACACGAGCCGGAACTGTGACAACCCAGCCCAACATGACTCAGCATACAGTGTAATCAACAAATAACCGGGCTCAACAGCCCATAATAAAAACAACAATAAAATATCATAACTGGCCCAATGGCCCAATAATAACAAAATAGTGCACAGCGGAAGACTTTCA
>JAKUCV010007786.1:53341-66565 GCA_028386065.3 Turnera subulata | reverse complement strand
TTTTGATGATGTTTCGGCGGGATGCCGGGTTGATTTGTGGCTTGTTAAGCCGGATTATTATGTTCTCCTTGACATCTCGTTTTATTGAGAATTTGGATATTGTTTTGACATTGATTTTCGTGTCCCGGGTTCAGGGGTATTTTGGTAATTTCCCTTCATTTAAGTATTTTATTTGTAAATTGGGACACGGGTGTTTCAATGTCGATGTTGCTCTGGTAATGTTGATGTTACTGTGATGTTGCAGCATCGTTTGATGTGTTGTGTGATGCCATGCAAGAACTACGTGAGCTTTGGATCCGATTGCCGGAGTACGTAGGTGGATTCTAGTGGTGGAATCTCAAGCTCAATTATGTGTTTTTTTTTTCTGTTTTGCTTTTATTTTTGCTTTTGTTTCATTTTCGTTTTCTTCCGTGTGTTGTTTGTGCATAAGGCATACTTTGATCTTCAATTGCGCACGATTTTGCCCCAACATGGATTGGTGCCTAACACCTCCCCATCCGTAACGAACCCCCGAATCCTACATCTTTGGAACGCTATGACCGGTTGTTGTGGGTAATTGATGTCAAGGTTTTTCCTTGAATTTTATCCTTAATAAAATTCGGGTGGCGACTCCTTTGATGTAGTGAGGGATCAAATTAATTTTTGGCCGGGTCCTCACAGTTGGCGACTCCGCTGGGGAACTAGAGGGTTCAAGAAATTTTGTGCAATCGTTGATTATTGTATGCCTCTTTGTTTGTCATATACATGCCTTGCATTCATGATTATTGCGTGAAGCTTCTACCTTAAGAGGGTACGGGGATCCTAGTCCGTTAGATACCATTATACGGGGTTATCGGCTAGAGTGAACCTATTTCTCGCCGTTTAGCAATGATAGGGGTTAATAGGCCTGCGACCTCACGCGGCGCACTACGTCACATGTGAGCAGGCCAAACTATCCCTTAGTGACGGTCCTTTGGCCCCCAACCAGCTGCATACCGTGAGCATCTCATGCATAATTTTTCAATGCGTGGTACGTGTCTTTTTTGTGTGATTTCTGTTGTGGATTTTTATGCCTTTTGTTTTGGTAAAACCCAAAAAACCAAAAAAATTAAGAAAAGAGTATAAGTCAAAAAAAAATTTCGCTGGGCCCGCCCCCGCACCGAATAATTTTTGGTCGGGTCCTCACAGGTACCCAATAAGTTACCCATTTATATCCATCATAAATGAGTGTTTTGAGTATAAATGGTTTAGTGTAAAATTATTTAGGTCTTAATGGATAAAATATACCCATTTAACCATGGGTGTTTGTGGGATGGATAATGGATATTCATAATACCCAAATATTAATGATCTAATTCAATCTAACTATGAAGGTCTATTTGGACCAGACCAGGCCCAACTTATGTGCCCATCTCAGCCCACCCGTCGAGCCTAATAGGGCCCGATTCTGGTCATCTCATATGGGCCTAACTGGGCCCTATGTGGGCCCAAATTTTTGCTAATCCTTGCCGGCCTAATTGGGCCTTAAAGAGCGGGTAGGCCCAGCCAAATCTATCCCATCCATGTTTAATTTGGCTTATATGGGTTGTCTCGGGTTCATATGAGCTAAGTAGATTAATATTGATAAGGTTGTCTCGGGTTCATATGTGCTAAGTAAATTAATATTTATAAGGTTAAAAATATCAAAACACAAAATTTTAAAAAATTATATGAAAATTAAATGGATAGATGGATATGTAGTCAAAATGAATATGATTATCTATTTAAATTTTTTAATGGGTCATAAATGAATAAATAGATATAAATGAGTATAAACTATTTATGTCAACCTGTGGATACCCATAAATAACCATTTTTTGCCACCTCTAACTAAGATTAATATCTTTTTATCCCTCTTGCTTTCTTCTTCATTCTTCCTCTTATTGTGCCCGATGTTTTTTTTTTTGTTTCGAACATAATCTAGTATATCATACCAAGTGACTTTAATCTTTTTTTTAAAAAAAAAATAAACAAAATAACAAGTGACTTCACACAAGTTACATATTTGACCAAAAAAAATCTGAGTTAAAAGAAAAAACAATTTCGAAGACTCCAACAAAATAAGTAAAGATAGGAGAACACTGGACCAAATATTTATTTAGTATTGAACCTATTTTTTGTTGGAACTTAAACATTCAACAAGAGACAGCGGGAAAGAAAATTCTCATTTTGTGATCATGTGTGTGTCTATGCAATTTTTCTTTCCTGCCATCTCTATTTTTTGATGGGATTCCTATTTCCTACCATCTACCTTAAAAAGCTAGTCACGCTCACATTTGGATAAAATGTGGACCCAAAAGGCTTCACTACATGGACCGGCGTGAAGTACATAGATCAATTACCATCAAAGGCTCAAAGATTGGGGGGGCTCAGTGGTTCTGATACCTTTCTGCACCCTAAGCTTAATTGTAGTGTACATCACCAGATTCTAATCCCAAAAGCCTACTTTATAAATCTTCTTACAGATGTACCTCAAGATATGGTCAGAGATTAAAGACTTGAAAAATGAGACCCCAAAAACTGACCAAGTAGAGCAAAGTAAGTGCATGTCAACGTTTTGGAAGAGAGAGTAAAGAAAGGAACCCAAATCAAAGCTTACACTACTGCATGCAGAGGTAGCCAGAGGGTGTCAGGTTTCGAATGACACGAGAGAGAAATAGAGTAAAGAAGGTGAAGGAGAAGAAAAGTAAGCAAGTAAGCAGTGCATAATAATGGGGGCACATTTAGCTATTACTAGACTGGGTAAAATTAATTAAGGCTTTTGATGAGAAGACTTCCCTTTCCTCTGCTCTCAGTGGTTGGCCATTCAAAATCCCAGAAATGTCCAATTTTATATAACCGTTAGCCCCCACGCGTCATTTCTCTTCCTTTAATTCTAGCTTTGCTCTAGCCTAAAATACTCTTTTAATTACGATCTTATCTTTGGAATCTATATTTATTTATTTTTCTTCTGTTCTTTGTCTTCATTGCTGCTTGTCCTGTCCATATCTCTCTCTGTACAACTGTTTCTTGATTTCCCGGCGGGCTAACAGGATATAACGAAATGTCGCCGGCGCGCAGCAGAAGTTACCGGGATATGGTGGAAAACAAGCATTACCCCCTGCCTCTTGCTTCTCATGAGGATGTAGTAAAGGACCCTTCTATGTTCTGGGACACTTTAAGGCGCTTTCATTTTATAATGGGGACCAAGTTTATGTAAGCCTAAATTCCTTTTCTCTCTATCCCCCCCCCTCTCTCTCTCTCTCTCTCTCTCTCTCTCTCTCTCTCTCTCTTACCCTTCTGTTCCATTCATTCTTTAATGTGATCTTCTATTTTCCTTTTTGCTTTCTGATTAGAATATTCTACGAGTTAGCATCTGACAATTATGTGGTAATGAAGTAGTATTGTTTTTTTTGGTTCAAGGGACAAAAAAAAAAAAAAAGAAGCAAGTTTGAACCTGAACTTTCTTTTGTTTACATTTTTCTAAGGATTCCTGTGATTGGAGGGAAGGAGCTAGATTTGCATGTTCTGTATGTGGAGGCTACTAGAAGAGGTGGTTATGAGAAGGTTCGGCTCTGTATCCATTCTGTTGGTGGGCTTTAAATGCCACTGTATAAAATAGTATCAAACTTTGACTGGAATAAGAATGCAATATTGTGCAGGTTGTTGCAGAGAAGAAATGGAGGGAAGTGGGTTCTGTTTTTAGGTTCTCCCCTACAACAACAAGCGCCTCTTTCGTATTGAGGAAACACTATTTTGGACTTCTTTACCATTACGAGCAAGTTCACTTCTTTAAGATCCAGGGTCCAGTACTGTCTATCCCAACAGGTAACTAGTTTATTATTATTTGGGCCTCCATCCTTTTTTCTTTTTTTTTTCTTTTTGTAGTTGCATGAGTTGCCTGCTTTAGTTTCACTCATGGTACTCTGTGTGTATTGTTTAGTTTGTTTTGTATTGTGTTTTCTTTGAATATTATCGGAATTGGGTTCTCAGTCATTTGGTTCTGTCTTCTTGCGGCTGTTCTCTGCATGATTTTTAACATTCATCTGCTTTGTTACTCTGCAGCTGCATTTCCTCTTACCAGCCCTCCTTGCAGACCTGAGTTGGCTATTGTGGAATGTACCCCCAAGCCAATAAAAGACCGTCCTGATCCTCCTCCCACGGATAGTGAGTATATTGTTTGCTATCTCTCAATTTCTTGATTATGGAAACATACATATAAATGGATAAAAGAGAGCTACTACAACCATACACCACAAATGTTTGATCTAAATAATATTCCATTGAATTTATCAATTAATGAGTCCCGTGTGGATATTTGAAGTTACTCTGTGGGCTAACCAATTAATTCCTTCTTTAAAATCCAAGTGAATGGTGAGCATATGGATATTTTGGTGATTTCCCAGCCTCCTATTCTTGTGGTCCCGCGACATTTATCCTATAATTCATCAGATATGTGGCTATGGTCCATCATCTTATTTTTATTTGATGATTCTTGCATGAATGTCTATTTCTATTTTTATTTTTTTTTTTGACGAAATGTCTATTTCTATTTTTATTTTTTTTTTTGACGAAATGTCTATTTCTATTGTCTCCACTTATAGTTGCATGCTTTTCGGTATTTGGAGGAAGATTTTAGGCCCCTCATGCATCGTAAGTCTAAAGAAATGAAATCTTTGCATTTTCACCCACGTAACAGGAGGACTTTAAGATTAAGTTGTCTAGCTACGACCAAACCACATGAATTGATATCAGCTAAACTTGGTTTATTTGAGAATTAGTTTGGATAACTTTTAATTAAACTAAACATTGAAATTCTCTGTGTATGGGTTAATTACTCGGATGAGTCAGAAACTTTTGTAAGCTATACTTAATGATTTCACTTGGTGTCAAGGACTCGAGCATCACTAGCTGATCATTTTGCTTTGAATCTTGCACTCAGGCTCTCCACCTTTTTCAGCTTCTGGGACAATTGAAGCAAAGTTTGACTGTGGCTACCTGGTGTCTGTACAACTTGGTTCAGAGGTTCTGAATGGAGTACTTTATCATCCGGACCAGCCGGGCACTCCGGTTGTTGATCCGCAATATCACGGTGCCATCGTTCCATACTCTCGCAACCGCAGGCTTCGCCATTCTCGTCGCAGAAGGAGAAGCCGAAGAGCTGGAGACCCCAGCTACCCGAAGCCCAACAGGAGCGGTTACAACTTCTTCTTTGCTGAAAAGCACTATAAGCTCAAATCTCTTTACCCGAATAGAGAAAGAGAGTTCACAAAGATGATTGGTCAGTCATGGAGCAGTCTAAGCCAAGAGGAGAGGATGGTATGAAACGCAAGGCTGGGGCACATCCTAGTTCTTTAGTTCGGTGCATTGCATTGTTCATTGTTGGTACAGTTAGTAACTTAGTTCAGGCAAATGTACTTTTGTCAAGTTAGAACACCTAAACTGCATTATTCTGCTATTTAGACGAAATCCTGACATAATCCTTGTTCCTCTGTAGGTATACCAGAATATTGGGTTGCAAGATAAGGAAAGATACAAACGAGAATTGAAAGAGTACAAAGAGAGATTGAAGCAAAGGCAGACCACGTATGTGGAGACAGCTAAATATTAGAGGTCAAGATATGTAGGGAGACTGACTCAAGCTAAGAGATTCTAGCTTAGACTGATGATGATGGTTCCTTACTGCCTTTCTAATCGATAATATTATTTCACAGAAGATAAACCTTCAGTATTAACTGCTTACGCCCTTTCCCTGCTTGATATATTCTCCTCTTCTTTGAATCAGGGAACTTAGATTCATTTATCTCACTTTTTATTTGGAGTATTCTAGTTCACTTATTTTCCTAGTCTATACTATGTATATCAAGTCACCAAAATTTGCAAAATTGAAACACCAAAATGTCCTTCTCTTTTTTATTAAACTAATGGCTTAATAGTCACTTAAAAAACTACCTATCTGTGCACGCTATAAAAAAGAGCATCGATTTTAAAAGCAGAAATACTTCTATTTATTTTACTAGTTTTTGTCCACGTGAGATGCACATGATTATTATAATGTATGACACGATTATAAATATAAAATTTTGCGTAAGGATGATCATGTTAATTTATGAGTAAATAAAGTAAGATGAGCTATTAGTAATTTTTTCCTAATTTCATAGCAATCATTCATCTTATTTTAATACTCCCTCTGATCCACAATAGATGACGTTTAAGGTATTTGCACTCCCATTAAGGAAAGCATTAAATAGATCTATTTTCATTAAATTTTGATATTTAAATTACTAATCTATCCTTTTTATTCTCCCAAAAAATAAAAGCATGGGTAAATAAGGAAGTAGTTAGGAAGTAGTTGGTTAATTAAATATGGGTAAATATGGAAAAAAAATTTAATGCTTGCTAAACGTCATATATTCTGAAACAAAATTAAAAGTCTTAAGCGTCATCTATTGTGGATCAGAGGGAGTATAAAACATATCATCTCTTAAATGAAATTTATTTCAATTAAATGTCTTAGATAAAATAAATAGATCTGCTTAATTTTTATTTTCATCGGTTTAGCTGAATTCAAATTTTTATATATAGTATAGATCGATAGTTCTTTTTACCTATACAAAAGATAAATAAATCTGATAACTTTTTGTGTAAAACTAATTTTAATTAATAACCTTGACCATTTTTTTTAAACACTTGTATAGTATTGTTTTTTTGAAAATTTTAATATTTTAACTGCTTCTCCATTTATTATATAGCTCATATTTCTATTTTTTGACACTGTATTTTGTAAATATTTTTTTTATTAATTATTTGTACAAAATTAAATTTTTTAAATGCATTTTTATGAAGAAAAATATTCAACAATTGTTCATTAAATCTCCATACTTCTTTTATGGAGCTGAAAATTTACATATTTTGTCTTAAATATTTTTTAATAGTATATGCATTTTTTAATTATTTGTATTACTTCAACAACGTAGGGAATAAAATTTGCAAGGTATTAAGTTAATAAAATTTTCAATAGAAAAAATTTTTGCAACTAAATGATAGTAAAAAATACATTATAAAAAAAATAAATGCATTAAAATAAATCTAACTTCTTCCAACATGGGACCTTTCCAACATGCTTTGTCCTCCCTCGCATGTTTCCGAAAATAACTTTTCAGGAGGTAGCTTTTATTGAATGAGCACCGAAAGGGTAGGTGCACCTTGTTGATATAGTTAGAACCCATCAAACCGTTTAAACTATTTGTAATTGTACAGTTCCTGCACAATCTCGGCTCATTCATGTACCCCTCCGTCGAGAAGCCTGCCAGAAGCCGCTCCTTGCCATGCTCATCCCGGTACTGGCGTACACTTCCCACCCTTATCGACCCCGGGTGTCACAGTTTGTGCGTTGCTCCCATGAGTATACTCCTTCCTAATTATAATATTAGTTGTTGACACAGAAATTCCTCTAGATAGAGTAACATATAGCTCACTATGTGTAAACACATCTTGTGGCAGATACACACCGACATGTAGTATTGTTTGTCATTGTGCCATATTTATAGTCATAGCAAAATGCAATCTAATTAGAATTGTTTTCGGATTACAGCCTTTTTTTCATCCATGTGTTAGACCATAAAGTTTAAAGTCATCCCTGTATTAGTTTTGGCCTATTTACATCCCTCTGTTCGAGGATTTTGGCTTGTTTTCATCCCTCCAAATAGGCAAAAAACGTGAACACAAGGATGAAAATAAGCCAAAATTCACAAATAGAGGGATGAAAACAAACCAAAATCCAATACAGGGATAACTTTCAACTTTGAGGTCTAATATAAGGATGAAAAAAGGCTTTATTCCAATTGTTTTCTTATAAAATTGAATGGGTAGCCTTCATTTTCTGGTGGAGAATGAGGTATCTTCGGCTTAGTATAAAAAAAGAAAAGAGGTATCTTCGGCTGAAAAATATTTTTCTCCACATGTTGGCCTACGGTGATTTCTGCATGTATTACATTAAAAAATACCTTAGAGTTGCCCAAAAAAACAATAGTGGAGCGAATCAATTTTTTTTACCAGCAAAAGAAGTATAAATAAAATAATGAAAAAGACGTAAAAAATATCTTGAGTTGTTAAAAAAAATATTGATGCCTATTGTCTTTTTACCAGTTAAAGAAATATAAATAAAAAAGATGCCAAAAAAAGAAAACAAATACCTTGACCTGCCAAAAAAAAACAATCATGAAAAAACATGGCATCTAAATAAAATAATAAAAAAACATAAAAAACAAATACCTTAAGTTGCCAAAAAACAAATATTGATGCCAATTGGTTCTTTTTTACGAGAAACATAAATGAAATAATAAAAAAATATTTGCAAAAAAATAAATACCTTCGCTTGCCAAAAAAGCAATCCTGGTGTGGATTGTTTCTTTTACACCAGCAAAAAAACTAAATTAACGTCAAGATAGTGCCACAAGCTTAATGAAATATTAAATCAACTCTCCCTTTATTACAAATACCAATCAAGTAGCATAGCTTTTAATTATCGTTTTTAACAATCCTGGTGCCAACATATTTTTAGCAAGATAGTGCCCAAAAATTTAATGAAATATTAAATCAGCTCTTCCTATATGGAAAATACAAATCAAGTAGTCTAGCTTATTTATATTAGGACTCCATGTTGCAACGGTCATCTAAGAATTTTTATTTTATTTTTAAAATTTTTTTTGTATTTTTGTGATGACAATTAAACCAATACTTATAATATACTAATAACAAAAGAGAAGGGTATTTTGGTATTTCAATTTCGCAAGTTTTGGGGACTTCGTGCTTTTATATATAGTATAGATTATTATATTTAAATTAATAGTTTAATCATCTATTAAATACAAGAAATAAAAAAAGCAAATCTACTACCGTCAAGACACTAAAACACATTCGATTCAGTTTTTTTGGTTTTCCTACAACTCCCTTCTATATTCCTATCTAGAAACCAAATCTAAATAAATTATTTCTATCTACATTATATAAGAACTTATTCCTTTTCGTTTCAAAATAGGATGGTTACAATCTATAATCACAATGCATTCAATCCAATCATTATAATAGATGAATTGAACTTTAAACCCAATTGAACCATTGTAATAGATGAGTTGAACCATATAACCAATTTATTTTCTTCCCGTTGGTGCTCAACAACGCCATAACCCCCTTTTTGTTTTCAAACCGAACCTCTTGGTCTTCAAATTGAACTCTACCCAAAGTTTTTTTTTTTTTGAATAGAACCTCAAATCCATTGATTTTCTCCCATAGTGCTTAAGTAACTTTCTGATTGGTTTTTTTCTTTTCAAGTTTTGTAATCCTATAAATTCCTATTCTCAATAATTTCCAAAGCTTCTCCATATTTCATTTTTATTCTGATCCATTTATGTTTCTCTCAAAACAAAAATCAAGTCTTTAATATAATTATTTTTCATTCAAAATTTTCCTATCCAAAATTGTTTCTGAAGCGTCCAGACCCGTATTTACCAGTTACAGTAAACACGTGCCGAAACTATTCTTATTGATAGGGAATACAGTACAACTCACAAATATTTTATAACAGCAATCCATATAATTCAATTGTCACTCATACTTGGAGACCTTATTCAAGCCACATCCTCAACAACAGCAATAGAACACATATGGTTCAGCATCATCATAGGCAAAATAGGAAAGCAGCAATACAGCAACACATATAATACACAACAGCGGAAGTCTTATATGCACATGCAGTGGAGGTATGGATCCGGAGTCAGATGGAGAAGAAAGCAGCAGCCATCGAACGTCGTACCTGAACTACAAAACAACTTAACCTACGAGATGAAAGCCCGCAGGTGAGGGGTGAGTCCGAAGTGCTCACCGACGAAGAATAAACAGAGATATGTAGTCAACCATAATACTTTCGAAGTAAACACAGACAATCACAACACAAAGACTCTACCTAAACACAACTGAGCCAAGACCAAAAGAATATTTATTATAATTACCAATTTTATCTTCCGGGCCCCGTCACTGGACAAGCTAGGGTCGTACCTGGTTATTAACTAATTCCGGATGCCAGGCCAAAATACAACCCGTGATCAACATCCCAACAACAACCAATCCGGGATCAACAATTCAATATCCAAATCATCCGGGATCAACATCCCCAATATCCAAACCAAACCGGCCATGACACCACAGAACTAGCCTCTAACCATCTAGTCGTACCACTACTTCCCACGTGACAATTATATCATCATCTCAAATCCAATTCCATTTCCAATATTCTATCCTCATTTATCCAACCTCCTATTATCTCAAGTTATTCCACAGACTCATCCATTCAACAATCACATATTACCAATTATTCACAATTAGCAGTTCAACGATTACTCACAATACCTACAGACCAACAACACAATCCAGCAACATCAACAACAATATCCATAGCAAACAAATAACAATCAATAAACATCTCAGCAGTTCAATCAACAACATAAATACACACACAGTATTACGGGCACATATCCAAGATTATCCATCCTCACCTTAGCCGATTATCAAGTTTGGAAATGCCCAACAGACTCCAAGTCCAGTTCCTCAGGAATCTGCTCGTTATCAACTCCTATATCAAACAAATTAAATGCACATATAAGATGATATGCAAATGTCATGCTATACTGTGTGCCGAAAAATAAATACTGACTCGTCGAGGTTACTGCCTCGGGTTATTTCTCTATTATCATCATAATTCACCATTTACTTTCAAGTGTCAAAATACCATATTATTCTTATATTCGTATATTATTCCGGTTTAATACTTTGATAACCCTTTCCATATTTGTTTTCTATGAGTATGTACTTTCTAAAATATTTCCATAATTTAATATATCATATATATATTTTC
Organism: Turnera subulata; assembly: GCA_028386065.3. Taxonomy (NCBI): domain Eukaryota; kingdom Viridiplantae; phylum Streptophyta; class Magnoliopsida; order Malpighiales; family Passifloraceae; genus Turnera; species Turnera subulata. The sequence goes on along the minus strand of JAKUCV010007786.1, from coordinate 55,656 downwards.
CAAAATACTTCCATTATATTTTCCAAATTAATTACTCTGCTATATATATTTTTCCAAAATATTATATACCACAACATATATTCTTTTCCAAAACACAATTTATTTTATTATTTTTTTATTTCCAAGTTATTCCCACAATTATTATTTTCCAGATTTATTATTTTTTTCAGAATTTCTTTTCTTCTATTTTTTTAATTCGGACTGGGCCTATAAGTCCAAGCCTAGCCTACCACATGGGCCAACCCAAGCCTCAAGTAGGGCCCAGACGCCAATCCACATAGCAGGCCCAGCAGCCCTCAGCCCAACCCGTTCAAAACCCAAACTCCAAACCAACCAGCCCGCGACCCGGTCAAGCCAACCCGACCCAACCATGACTTATCCTGGGTCGTCTTAACCCGCAATGGCTCACCTTGCAGACGACGAGCTCGACGACGGAGCGAGGTGGCTCGGGCGAAGGGGCAATGAGGAAGGCGAGGCGACGGTGGAGGCGAAACGGCGGCGAGGAGGCAGCTACTCGTTGCGGCGTTCGTTGGCAGCAGCAAGTAGGGAGGACTAGGGTGGCCTCGTCGTCGGCAGCTGCAGCGAGGAGGGAAAAGCGAGACGAGGGGGCGGCGGTCGTCTTGCTCGAACGGCTGCGACGCGACCGGAGGGAGAGAGAAGGAAGAAAGGTGGCTGATGGTGGTTCAGGTGGGTGTGGTGTGGTGGTCAGCGGCGGCTCGGCCACGGGTGTGGAGGAGAAGAAAGGAAAAGAAAAAGAAGAGAGGGGAAAAGGGGTTACTCAAAACGACGGGGTTTAGGTGTTGGGTGTGTGTTTTTTTTTTCTTTTTTATTTTTCTGGTATGGTTTGTGTGATGAGTTTTTGCACTGGTTTTGAATTTTTGCAGAGGAAAGAACAGAAAGAGAAGTTGGGCAGTGATATGTTGCAGAGTAAGGTGATGGTGGTGTACTGATGAGGCAGGAAGAAAAACATAGGTTTAAGGCATGTTGGGACTGGTGAAGCACGGCAAGGTACTGGCAATGCACGGGTACACTATCAGCTCACAAGTTCACAGTGGGAGGTGGCTGCATAAATCAATATGCAGTCGTGTCCCGTCTGGACCAGAAAATAACTATTATACCCCCTTGACTTTATTTCTGGTCCGATAACTTGGGGATAAACCTGACTTTTCTGAAGATTACTGGACCCAAAAAATTCCAACTTTGGTCCGAAAAATCCGCAGAAAAATCCCGAACGTGGGACAGGGCTCGTTTTCGGGATCCGAAGCTCGAATTACCATAAATTAATTACCCAAGAATAATTTTAATGGTAAATAGCTGTATAAAAATTTTTACGGTACCGATAAAAATACGAAAATTACCCGGGCTGTTATGGCCTACCCACCTTAAAAGAATTTTGTCCCCGAAATTCACTTTGATGCTGAAAACAGGTGCGGATACTGAGAATGCATGTGCTCCTCAACTTCCCATGTAGGCTCGTTCGCAGAGTGCTTGCTCCACTTAACCTTTACCATCGGTATGACTCGGTTTCTCAACTGTCTGACCTCTCGGGCAAGAATCTGCTCTGGCAATTCCGTATACGTAAGATCCTCTGCAACCTCAACATCTGCTGTAGTAACCATGTGACTCATATCTGATCTGTACCTCCTCAACATGGAGACATGGAACACATCATGAATCCGTAACAACTCCTCTGTTAAGGATAATCTGTACGCCAAGGGTCTAACCCTTTCCACGACCTCATACGGTCCGAATGTACCTGGGACTCAGCTTCCCTCTTTTCTCGAATCTGATAACACCCTTCCAAGGTGCAACTCAGAGGAAAACTCTTTCTCCTACTTGGTACTCCATCTCATGACGATGCTTATCAGCATAACTCTTCTGTCGGTCCTGTGCTGCTCTCATGCTCTGCTTAACTACCTGAATCTTATCAACGGTCTGCTTAACTAAATCTGGACCCACAATCAAACGGAGACCTTCTTCATCCCAACATACTAGACTTCGGCACTTCCTTCCGTAAAGAGCTTCAAATGGTGGCATACCGATACTGGAATGAAAACTGTTGTTGTAGGCGAACTCCGCTAAAGACAAATACTGATCCCAACTCCCTCTGAAATTAAGAGCACAAGCCCTTAACATGTCCTCTAATGTCTGAATAGTCCTCTCTGACTGAAACACCCGTGTCCCAATTTATTAATATAAGTTATAAATTAAATTATAGCTTGACGAAAATGCCCTTAACATTCCCGGGACACCCGTATCCCAAATTATCCATTAAGGAATATGTAGCATGTGAAGTGACCAAATGCCCTTCTACC
>JAKUCV010007786.1:20378-52203 GCA_028386065.3 Turnera subulata | reverse complement strand
GAATTCCCGGCCTAAAGTCCAATCTAAGCCCAATGACAATTTCCCGGGCCTAAAGCCCACTTCCATAAGTCCATATTTAATTAATTATAGGATTGGGCTCAAAGCCCGTTACTTAAGTCCAAGGTTAATCCGATGTCCAAAGATTCCCGGCCTAAGGTTCTACCCGTGTCGGTATTTACCGGCCTAAGGTTCTACCCGTCTCGGTTTCCACTAATCACAATTAAATACATAACCCAATTCCGAGTATAAGTACATGCCGAATATAGAATTAAAAGTACACCAAATATATACCGTGGAACGCCGAAACAAAAACCCGAGCCTTCGCCGGAATATTCCCGAGCCTTGCCGGAAAATTCCCGAGCCTCGCCGGAAAACCCAAAGCTGCCACAACCAACATCAACAACACATTCACATCATGGCAACAACAAAGCACAACACAAATCCCCACAGTTCACCAAGACGAATCACAACAAGAAATGCAAAACGGGTCCTTACCCGGAATCTCACAAATCTACCGAGGACCGTCCTCTGCCCTCACCCAAAGCCTTAAACCCCTCTGCCCGGAGAATCACAAGCACACACGAACACCCCACTGCCGGCACACACGCACACCGTCACGCACCCCCACAGAAACACCCCGGCAGCCACAACACACCCAACACCAACCAACAAACACGACCCAACGCACAAGACTACCGTCCACAAACCACCACAGTACTATGACCTGCAACAGCCCGAGCCCCGCCATGAACAGAAAAGAAAAAAAAAGAACCCCAAATCGGTCAGTCCACCGGAACGGATTTAACAACCTCGGGCCACGAGGAAAAATGAGAAGAGGAAGAAATAAAGGAAGAAAGGAGGAGGGAGTCGGAGGCTTACCCGACCCAAGCGACGGCGGCGGTGACCCGATTAGCTCCCGGCTCCTCTGCAGCCACGGTGGAACCACGGCGTGGGGAAGGGAACCGAAAAGAAAGAAGACGACGTGAAGACGGAAGGGAGGGAAGGAGGAGAACGGAGGGAGAGAGAACGAGAGGAGAAGGAAGAAGGGAGAGGGAAGAGAGAGAGAAAAGAAAAAGAGAGAAGGAAGGTAGGAGGAGGCGGCGGGTTGGAAGAGAAGAGAAGAAGAAGAAAGAAAGAAAAGAAAAGAGAAAAGGAGAAAAGAAAAAGAAGGAGAGGGGAAGTGGCAGCTAGGGTTTGGCCGCCCCTAGTGGACGACATGTCGTTCCACTAGGCGCGGTCAACCCCCCTGGTCAACGCGGTTTGGTTTTTTTTTTTTTTTTTTAAACAGTCCCAAAACGACGTAGTTTCATAGTACCCTCCATTAATCTTCGCGTTTCACCCCGTTCTCGGATCCGTTTCCAACGGAACTCGAACCATGAACGACACCCACTTAAAATTGACATTTCCAAGGCATAGTAATTTATTTCCTCGACTAAAACTCGAAAATTCCTCAAGGGTAAAATTGGAATAAAAATTTCGAAAATTCTGAAAAAAATCAATTAACGAAATTCGGGGCGTTACACTGACTGTCCGTCAGTCTGAGGATGAAATGCGGTACTGAAGCTCAGCTTCGTTCCCAAAGCTGTTTGCAGACTCTTCCAAAATCGTGATGTGAATCTCGGATCTCTGTCTGAGACTATGGACTTAGGGATTCCGTGCAGTCTCACGATTTCTGCAACATACTGTTTCGCCAACTTATCCAGGGTGTCTGTCTGCCGGATGGGGAGAAAATGAGCTGATTTTGTAAGTCGGTCAACAATAACCCAGATAGCATCATGTTGTCTCCGAGTCAACGGTAGTCCAACCACAAAATCCATAGTGATCATTTCCCACTTCCACTCTGGCACTGTCAAAGATCTCAACTTTCCTGCTGGAGCTTGATGCTCGGCTTTTACTTGCTGGCAGGTGATACACTTAGCAACATACTCAGCTACATCTTTCTTCATGCGCGGCCACCAAAAATGACTCCTCAAATTCTGATAGGGTTTTTGGGTTTTTTGGGCCCCCGTGTTTAGTGGTTTGGCCAATTTGGTACCCCGACATTTTTTTTGGCCGGGCATATACCCCGAGATTGCATGGGCAGGCCAAACGTATACCCCTGGTCAGGCACCTGTTGACGTGGAGGCTGCCCGGGTATATGCGCGTGTTACTGTAGCAAAACGACGTCGTTTTAAGTGAGAAAACGACGTCGTTTCATGCCACGTCGAATACAGGTGGCTTAGTGGGGCCCACTTCACTCAAAGCCAATCCTCTAAAACGACGTCGTTTTGCTACAGTAACACGCGCAAATACCCCGGGCAGCCTCCACGTCAGCAGGTGCCTGACCAGGGGTATACATTTGGCCTGCCCATGCAATCTCGGGGTATATGCCCGGCCAAAAAAATTGTCGGGTACCAAATTGGCCAAACCACTAAACATAGGGGCCCAAAAAACCCGAAAACCCAATTCTGATACATTTTGGTGCTTCCGGGATGCATAGCATACGGCGTCATATGTCCTTCTTTTAGAGTCTGACTGCGTAGGTCACCAACACTGGGTACACATAGACATTTCCCCAGCATCAATGCACTATCCTCAGCTATGCGAAACTTGTCTTCTTTCCCACTACGGACTGCTTCCTTCAGCTTAATCAAGTCGGGATCTCCATCTTGTAGTTCCACAATCCAGCCTCTCAGGTTAGACTTACTTCAATATGGGTCAACAAAACTCCTGTCTCGTCCTGTAACGCCCCGAATTTTCGATATTTAATTTTTATGGATTTTTTTTCGAATTTTTGAAATTTTATTACCAATTTTACCCTTGCAGAATTTTAAGGTATTTTTGGTCAAGAAAATTATTATTATTAATTTATTTTCCTTTGAAATGTTATTTTTACTTTTGGAATTAATCTTTAGTTGGTCTCTTTCGGATTAATTGAAGTTCTGTGGTGGAACACAAAGTTTTGTAGTTTTTATGAAAAACTACGTAGTTTTGGCTAGTGGCTAACGTAAAACACAAGTGTTGGGTGTTTTGACCAAAGGAGCAATGGCACGTCAGAAATTGGTAAAAAAGGCATGACTTATGGGTATACAATATCATTTTTTTTGTTTGCTGGGGCATTGAAGGGTTTGGAACCCACATTCTAACCCACTTTTCCTCTTTTCTCTTTTCTTTTATCATGTGCCGTTCATACCCGTTGTTCTTTCCCTTTTCTCTCAACCCCTTATCTCTTTCACCATTCTCTTCCTTTTCTTGCTCACTGATTCGTTGCTGCCATTGGAGCTCCCTTCGCCGTTGCTTTTAATGGCGAATGAAGGAGAACCCAGCAAGGATTGGATGAGTGATGGTGGAGGCTGTCTTGGCCCCTCTTGTGTGTGAAAACTGATGAAGATGGTCTCGAGCCATCGCTGTCCACGGGGTAAGTCGCGCTGTCTTGCGTTTCTCTTCCCCTTCGGTTTTCCTCTTCCCTTCCTTCCTTTTCCTTTCCTTGTTTATCTTTTTGTGGAGCCCATTTTGATTGGGTTTGTTTTGTTTTGTGGTTGATGTCAGATTTGGGTGAGGTTTGGTGTGTTCTTGGTTGTTGGTGGCCGAACCTGGTTGTTTAGTGGAAGGGTTCAAGCCGTTTGCGTGTTTGCAGTACTTAAAGCTCTTGACTCTAACATGGCTTTTGTTTGTGGTGTCAAACTATTGAACAATAAGAAAGTAACGGAAAATGTGATTTTTATCACTAAAAGGCCAGTGCTTAGAAAAAAAAGGAATTAAGTATAAAGATGTAATCTTTCACTCTTGGATTTATGTCAAGTACAAAACGTGTGCGTCTCACAGGGGTTCCTTGGGATTTCAGTAAATTGTTTCTATTAAATTATCATTTAATTATTCCCTAATTGTAAGTTGGCACCTGTGAGCAGTTACAAAGGAACACTTGTTCATTTAATCATATCCTTGCATGGCTAATAAACAAACTGCTCAATCTTGTCTAATGAGTTTGCGGTGGGTTGAAGTTTTGACCATGAAACTTTATTTTCACGAATGGATTTTGGACAGTAAAGATTGTTGGTCTCTTTAAACGGGCTATCATCTTATAAGCCATTTGTTTAGTATTAAATATTGTTTCTGGACTCTTTGAGGCCATCACTTGCACGCTTGGAATTTTCTTTAGACTTGACTAATGATTTCTAAAATAATTTTAACTTGTTTTCAACGCCTGACCGTACTTTTCTGCTCAAAGTATGGTTCTTGTACATTACCATATAAATATAATATATATATCTGTGAAATAATATATGTTATTTTCACATAGGGCATATGAATTACATTATTTTTTGGCTCCGGCTTTCAGGCCATGTCTTTTACACTTGATTTTCATTGAACTTATTAAATTGGTTTGTAAATAGTTTTCAATCTTCTAAAGAAATTTGTAAAATTTTTTTTTGGGCATAAATATTAATTCTTTTAATATAACGTGTTGGGTTATGGGATGTTGCCGATGAACTTGAATTTGTTTAACACATAACATGTATGCAGTTCATGTCATTCTTGTTGCTTCCGCATTATATGTGATTGTACCTTGCTACCAATACAGGAGCAAATGTTGACGAGGCAAGACCATGTGTTTGCTTTTGGGGACAACTTTGAATGTCCAGGTGAGGACATATAAACCCTTATATGCTTTACTGCCTACAATACTCGGTTGGTTAACATGATATACAAAGTGTTAGTATTTGTTTGACAATGAATGCTGTATGCGTGTATGCCTGTTGTGTTGATGTTGCTATATGCATAGTGTATTATGTTGATGATACCTATGATGTGGTGTGTCTGATTATGTGACCTGTTGTCTGATGTGATATATTGTGCCCGTCGAGCATGACTTGTTTTGTTATGTTAAATAACATGAGATATAGATTTGTGGTTTGTGTGGTGATTTGTGGGCTGGAGGCCCGGACTTGAGAACAAAATGTTTAATCCACATAATCCTGGATAACAGAACGTATGGCACACATAACTCGTTAAGTATAACTGAGAATAATGTACACTAAAAATATACTACTGTGGGGCTGTTGACCGGTTGGTTCGAGCGGGAAGTGATACCCCTCGGGATTGCATGCGGGATAGCATGGTATATGCGGTTTAGCATATGGGTCTGTGATGACCGGTTCTACCTCCCTTTTTATATCTCTCCCTTTCTACCTCCCTCTTTCTCTCTGTCTGTCTCTCTCTATCTCAGTGATGGTATTGGGCTTTTGCCCTGATTATATTGGGCTTATGCCCTGGTTGTCTCATGAGACGGGACCGAGCTTGACGCACACAGTAGAGGGCCCTAATAAAATATTCAAACTCTAATAATGATAAAGTACAACGATAATAAGATGATAAAAGACAAGTGATGGTCTGAAATTTGTTGATGACATGTGATATGCATTGTGACTTGTTTGTGCACTATGATTGCTACTGGTTGATGCTGGTATTTGTGGTTGATTTGTATTAGTATACTTTAGTTTATTTGTTTGCGGCGAGACAGTGGTTGGTCTCACCCCCTCGCAGTCTTTATACAGGTTAACTGATCAATGATCAGGAGCGCACATCAGTAGGTGGCGGTGCTTTCCTCCTCGGGTCGGATCCAAAGAGTTCACTGCATACATGTTATTATATGTTTTGTCTACCGCTGCATACTCGCTTTCTTGTATAATTTATTGTATAATTGTATGTTGATTATGTTGTTTGTATCGTATCCCGGGTAGAAAGGGCAATTTGGTCTTCCACATATTTTAATTAATTAACTTGGACAATTTGGGATACGGGCGTATCATTGGCTTGATGGTAAAATGTTGAAGTGGCCCTCCTTGAGATCACGAGTTCGATACCCTGCAAGCCTATTTTTCTCCTGTGACACCCCGGGGTCTATGAGGGCGGCAAGTGTACGCCGGTGCCGGGATGAGCATGGACAAGGAGCGGCTTCTGGCAGGCTTCTAGACGGAGGGGCACGAGAATGAACCGATCCACTCCGGAACATGAGAGATCCTGAGACTGTGTAGGGATGGGGCTGCACAGTTAGAGCGATTTCGAGGTTGTACAGGTATGCGACTGTACAATTGAGAGTAGCTTAAACGGTTTGATGGGTACTAACTATATCAACAAGGTGCATCTACCTTTTCGGTATTCATTCTAGAAAAACTCCAAAGTTAAACGTGCTTGACTTGGAGCAATTCTAGGATGGGTGACCTCCTGGGAAGTTTTCTCCGGAAAAGTGCGAGTGAGGACAAAGCATGTTGGAAAGGTCCTGTGTTGGTTTGTAGTGAAAGTCAACAAGCCGGGGCGTTATAGTTGGTAGTGGAGCTCCAGGACTCCTTTAGTACGGTGCAGGGTTCGGGGACGAACCTAGAGGAAGCTGGTGGGCCTGTGACACCCCGGAGTCTATGAGGGCGGCAAGTGTACGCCGGTGCCGGGATGAGCATGGACAAGGAGCGGCTTCTGGCAGGCTTCTAGACGGAGGGGCACGGGAATGAACCGATCCACACCGGAATAGGAGAGATCCTGAGACTGTGTAGGGATGGGGCTGCACAGTTAGAGCGATTTCGAGGTTGTACAGGTATGCGACTGTACAATTGAGAGTAGCTTAAACGGTTTGATGGGTACTAACTATATCAACAAGGTGCACCTACTTTTTCGGTGCTCATTCTAGAAAAACGCCAAAGTTAAACGTGCTTGACTTGGAGCAATTCTAGGATGGGTGACCTCCTAGGAAGTTTTCCCCGGAAACGTGCGAGTGAGGACAAAGCATGTTGGAAAGGTCCCGTGTTGGTTTGTAGTGACAGTCAACAAGCCGGGACGTTACACGTCCACTGACAAATCAACTCCCATCTTCTTTAACTCGATAAGACAGGATATCGAGTAGGTCGTGGAGGCATCTTCTGGTTGTCTCCGTCTCAAAGCATCTGCTACAACATTAGCTTTTCCAGGGTGATACTCAATAACACAATCATAATCATTCAGAAACTCAACCCAACGTCTTTGTCGTAGGTTAAGTTCCTTCTGTCATGATGTACTTGAGATTCTTATGATCTGTGAAAATCCGGCATCTCTCACCGAACAGGTAATGTCGCCAAATCTTCAAAGCAAGGATCACTGCGGCCATCTCCAGATCATGTGTCGGGTATTTCTTCTCATGTGGCCTCAACTGTCTCGAAGCATAAGCAATCACTCGACCCTCTTGCATCAGAACTGCCCCAAACCAAGACCTGAAGCATCGCAAAACAGCATATACTCCACTCTTGGCATAAGCATTGTCAAAACTGGTGCTGATGTCAACTTCTTCTTCAGTTCATCAAAACTCTTCTGGCAGGCATCACTCCATACAAAGGCTTGATCTTTCCTCAATAGCTTGGTCATAGGACTAGCTATCAAGGAAAATCCCTCAATGAATCTCCGGTAATATCCTGCAAGGCCAAGAAAACTTCTGACTTCGTGTACCGTCTTGGGTGGCTCCCACTCTAGAACAACTTTCACTTTGGCAGGGTCATCCTTAATCCCATCCCCGGATACAACATGTCTGAGGAATGCAACTTCCTCAAGCCAGAACTCGCACTAGCTGAACTTGGCATATAACTCTTTCTCTCGCAGCCTCTGTAGTACTACCCTCAGATGCTCTTCATGTTCTTCCCTGCTCTTGGAGTATATCAGAATGTCTTCGATGAAGACTACCACGAACTTGTCCAAGAACTCGTTCAGGGCCAAGTGCATCAAGCACAAGAAAACTGCAGGTGCATTGGTCAAGCCGAAAGGAACTACTGTGAACTCAAAATGTCCATACCGAGTACGGAAGGCTGTCTTCGGTATGTCCATCTCTGCAATCTTGACCTGATGGTAGCCAGATCGAAGATCTATCTTGGAAAATACAGTAGCTCCCTGCAACTGATCAAAAAGGTCATCAATCCTGGGAAGCGGGTACTTGTTCTTCACTGTCACTTTGTTTAGTTGTCGGTAGTCTACACACATTCGCAAACTGCCATCTTTCTTCTTAACAAACAGCACTGGTGATCCCCAAGGTGATGTACTAAGCCTGATAAATCCCTTCACAAGTAGCTCATCTAACTGCTTCTTCAACTCCTAGAGTTCTGTCAGTGCCATCCGATATGGTGCCATCGAGATAGGTGTCACTCCCGGCATCAAATCGATGGTGTACTCAACTTCCCTGTCAGGTGGCAATCCTGGTAGATCCTCCGGAAACACATCTGGAAACTCCCTCACAACTGTGATGTCCCCCAAAACCGGAGTCTGAACTTCTTCACCCTTGACATGAGTCAACAAAGCGTCTGGACTTAACGGCTTCATCCCAATATCCTGATTAGTAGAGAAACTACATGTAGTAGCAGCTCTCCCAATACCTGTCAACAAAACCTTTCGCCCATCATCGGATGTCAACAGCACTTCCTTGGTTCGACAGTTTACCATAGCACTGTACTTGGACAACCAATCCATCCCTAAGATGATATCGAAACCTCCCATGTTCATCACAATCAACCGAGCAAGAAAAACCTCGCTATCGTATGAAAGCGAAACATCTCTGCACACATGGGTTAACCTGACCACTATACCCGCAGGTAACCTAACCCTCATCGGACAAGTTAAACTCTCTCCCGTATAGTTATGTTGTTTTGCAAAACTTTGCGCAACAAATAAATGCATAGCACCAGGATCAATCAAGGTATAAGCAGTACTACCAAAGACTGTAAAAGTACCTGCTATGACATCGGCATTCTCTAGATCCTCATCAGTGATGATCACAAATGCTCTCGGCACTGCTGCACTCTGATTCATGGCTGACTGGGTCTTAGCAGGAACAGCTCCACGTCCTCGGCCTCGGCCAACTCCAGAACCACTAGGTACACTGGCAACTAAAGCTTGCACCGTATGAACAGGTGCCGTACCTCCAGATCTTCCCAACTTGGGACAAGAATATCGGTAGTTCCCGACTTTGTTACACTCATAGCACCTCACCTGAGACAGAGGATGTCTCGGGCGAGCATTCCAAGATGAAGTCCCTCCAGACTGAGTCTAAAAACTGCCTCGGTTGTTGTAGGCATTGTTTTTCCATCCACGTCCCTGACTTCCTGGCATGAATCGGCTCTGTCCATATCCTGACCGGTTCGCTGGTGTCTAGAACCTCTTGTTCTGTCCCCCAGAACTCTGTGCAGCATGCCTCTTACGGATCTCCTGTTGCTCCCTCTCATTGCCCAACTAGATAATCTCGGCTCTTAAAGCATCTGTTAGCATGTCCTGGTAAGTCTCGTAAACCTTGCACCCCACGACCGTCTGGATACCAGATCGAAGACCATCCCAGAAATATTTACATCTGGGCTTCAGAGTAGCCACAAACTCACTGGCTTAGATGGACAAGCGGTTGAACTTGATCTCATACTCATTGACCGTCTGTTCTGCCCCTTGTTGCAATCCCAGAAACTCTCATCTAAGCTGGTCCTGGTACACCTCAGAAACAAACTTCCTTCGGAACATCTCCATGAACTGGTTCCATTGCATAGTGATTGGTGTCGGCAGCTCCCTGGTTGTGGACTCCCACCAATCAACGGCATCTCCTCTAAACATAGCAGCGGCATATCTGGCCCACTTGTCATTCCTGCACGTCAGCTTTAGCATAACCCTGTTCATCTGTCTGAGCCACTGATCAGCATCCTGTGGTGTAGTAACACCGGTAAAAATTTCTGCCCCAAGCTTCTCCAGCTTCATATACACTGGATCCTCGACTGGTCCTTGGTTTTCCTGTTCCTGAGCTTCCATGGCATCAATACGAGCATTTCTGGCTTCTTGCCTTTGCAAAATCTAAGTTACCACGTTTAACATCTACGTAGGATCTCCCAAAGGAACAATCGGAGGATGTTCCAGACCTCCTGCAACTTGCTGCGGTTGATCCACCGATGCCTGATCGTCATCTAGGTGACCTCCAGCATGCTGATTCCCTCCAACCGGATCCATTCGTCTTTCCTATATGAGAATGTATATATATGCATGTCATATCATGTCATGACAGATCTTATGCACAATCAAACAATCATGCAATCACAGTTATGTCCCTAATGACCTATTGTCTGCTCCGCTACCAAACTGAAGCGCCCCGACCCGTATTTACCAGTTACAGTAAACACGTGCCGAAACTATTCTTATTGACAGGGAATACAGTACAACTCACAAGTATTTTACAACAGCAATCCATATAATACAATTGTCATCTATACTCGGGGACCTTATTCAAGCCACATCCTCAACAACAGCAACAGAACACATATGGTTCAGCATCATCATAGGCAAAATAGGAAAGCAGCAACACAACAACACATACAATATACAGCAGCGGAAGTCTTATATGCACATGCAGCGGAGGTATGCATCCGGAGTCAGATGGAGAAGAAAGCAGCAGCCATCGAACGTCGTACCTGAACTACGAAACAACTTAACCTACGGGATGAAAGCCCGCAGGTGAGGGGTGAGTCTGAAGTGCTCACCGACGAAGGAAAAACAGAGATATGTAGTCAACCATAATACTTTCGAAGTAAACACAGACAAACACAACACAAAGACTCTACCAAAACACAACTGAGCCAAGACCAAAAGAATATTTATTATTATTACCAATTTTATCTTCCGGGCCCCGTCACTGGACAAGCTAGGGTCGTACCTAGTTATTAACTAATTCCGGATGCCAGGCCAAAACACAATCCGGGATCAACATCCCAACAACAACCAATCCGGGATCAACATCCCAACAACAACCAATCCGGGATCAACATTCCAATATCCAAATCATCCGGGATCAACATCCCCAATATCCAAACCAAATCGGCCATGACACCACAGAACTAGCCTCTAATCATCTAGTCGTACCACTACTTCCCACGTGACAATTATATCATCATCTCAAATTCAATTCCATTTCCAATATTCTATCCTCATTTATCCAACCTCCTATTATCTCAAGTTATTCCACAGACTCATCCATTCAACAATCACATATTACCAATTATTCACAATTAGCAGTTCAACGATTACTCACAATACCTACAGACCAACAACACTATCCAGCAACATCAACAACAATATCCATAGCAAACAAATAACAATCAATAAACATCTCAGCAGTTCAATCAACAATATAAATACACACACAGTATTACAGGCACATATCCAAGGTTATCCATCCTCACCTTAGCCGATTATCAAGTTTGGAAATGCCCAACAGACTCCAAGTCCGGTTCCTCAGGTATCTGCTCGTTATCAACTCCTATATCAAACAAATAATATGCACATATAAGATGATATGCATATGCCATGCTATACTGTGTACCAAAAGATAAATACTGACTCGTCGCGGTTACTGCCTCGGGTTATTTCTCTATTATCATCATAATTCACCATTTATTTTCAAGTGTCAAAATACCATATTATTCTTATATCTGGATATTATTCCGGTTTAATACTTTGATAATACCCTTTCCATATTTATTTTCCATGAGTATGTACTTTCCAAAATTTTTCCATAATTTAATATATCATATATATATTTTCCAAAATACTTCCATTATATTTTCCAAATTAATTACCCTACTATTTATATTTTTCCAAAATATTATATACCACAACATATATTCTTTTATTTCCAAGTTATTCCCATAATTATTATTTTTCAGATTTTTCTTTCAGAATTTCTTTTCTTCTTGTTTTTAATTTGGACTAGGCCTATAAGTCCAAGCCCAGCCTACCACATGGGCCAACCCAAGCCCCAAGCAGGGCCCAGGCGCCAACCCACATAGCAGGCCCAGCAGCCCTCAACCCAACCCGTTCAAAACCCAAACTCCAAACCATCCAGCCCGCGACCCGGTCAAGCCAACCCGACCCAACCATGACTTATCTGGGTCGTCTCAACCCGCAATGGCTCACCTTGCAGACGGCGAGCTCGACGACGGAGCGAGGCAACTCGGGCGAAGGGGCGACGAGGAAGGCGAGGCGACGGTGGAGGCAAAACGGCGGCGAGGAGGCGGCTACTCGTTATGGCATTCGTCGGCAGCAGCAGGCAGGGAGGACTCGGGTGGCCTCGTCGTTAGCAGCAGCAAGAAGGGAAAAGCGAGATGAGGGGGCGGCGGTCGTCTAGCTCGAACGGCTGCGACGCGACCGGAGGGAGAGAGAAGGAAGAAAGGTGGCTGATGGCGGTTCAGGTGGGTGTAGTGTGGTGGTCGGTGGCGGCTCGGCCACGGGTATGGAGGGGAAGAAAGGAAAAGAAAAAGAAGAGAGGGGAAAGGGGTTACTCAAAATGACGGGGTTTAGGTGTTGGGTGTGTGTTTTTCTTTTTTTTTTTCTGGTATGGTTTGTGTGATGAGTTTTTGCACTGGTTTTGAATTTTTGTAGAGGAAGGAACGAGAAGAGAAGTTGGGCAGTGATATGTTGCAGAGTAAGGTGATGGTGGTATACTGATGAGGCAGGAAGAAAAACACAGGTTTAAGGCATGTAGGGACTAGTGAAGCACGGAAAGGTACTGGCAATGCACGGGTACACTATCGGCTCACAAGTTCACAGTGGGAGGCGGCTGTATAAATCAATATGTAGTCGTGTTCCATCCGGACCAGAAAATAACTATTATACCCCCTTGACTTTATTTCTTGTCCGATAACTCGGGGATAAACCTGACTTTTCTGAAGATTCCTGGACCCGAAAAATTCCAACTTTGGTTCTAAAAAGCCGCAAAAAAATCCCGAACGTGGGACAGGACTCGTTTTCGGGATCCGAAGCTCGAATTACCATAAATTAAATACCCAAGATTAATTTTAATGGTAAATAGTCATATAAAAATTTTTACAGTACCAGTAAAAATACGAAAATTACCCTGGCTGTTATAGTTTCCCCCACTATTATCATGTCTTTTGATGGTTTTTTTCTTTAAAAGTATATCCTTATTTTATTTCTTTCACTTTTTTGCGAATTGAATAGGTTTTCGGCTCTAAATACAAACATGATTATTATTATTTTAAAAAATATATTATTTTTTATCTTTTGGAAAATAAAATAGTAGTATAAAACAATTTTTTCTCTAAAAATTAATCTTTAATTAATTAAATATAATAAATATTTAATTGGCATAAAAAGGAGATTCCATATTATTCCAGGTCGTGTCATGCCTGTATTATTATCAAGCTTAAATTACAATATTCCAAATTCAGCTTAAACAATGCAAGACTGTTGTGGGGGTGTTTATTAGAAAAAGACTAAAAGAGCTATTAATAAAAGAAAAGAAATATATGGGATAAAAATTAACTTTTTGAAAACATTTATTCGTGTGTCATACAAGTAAGAAATAAAAAATTTATGGAAAGATTTTCCCAAGTCAGAAAATTATTGCACGACCTTCACCAAAAAATATCAAAGCTGTATAATGTAACGACCCTGGTAAAATTTTCGTGATTGTGAAGGCCCTCTCCCCGAGAGACCCACCAAACCAAGGTATTGTTACATCACTCTCTCCGCCCGATTAAATCCTTTACCATGCTGCAGCACTAGGGATTCGAACTCAGGACGTGATGCTTTTTATCCCCCTCAAGGAGAGCACCTTCACCAATTCACATCACGTCCCGAGTTCGAATCCCTAGTGCTGCAGCAAGGTAAAGGATTTAATCAGGCAGAGGGAGTGATGTAACAATACCTGGGTTTGGTGGGTCACTAGGGGAGAGGGCCTTCACAAAAAAGGGCGCCTTTTTTGTGAAGGCCCTCTCCCCGAGTGACCCACCAAACCCAGGTATTGTTACATCACTCCCTCCGCCCGATTAAATCCTTTATCATGCTGCAGCACTAGGGATTCGAACTCGGGACGTGATGCTTTTTATCCCCCTCAAGAAGAGCACCTTCACCAATTCAGCTGCAACTGAAACGCCCATGTCCCAATTTATTGATATAAATTAGAATTTAAATATAAAATGACTAAATTTCCCTTATCATTCCCGGGTCACGAAAATCATCAACTAAACACCCGTATCCCAAATAACCCATTAAATTAAATTACAACATGAGAAGTGACCAAAATGCCCTTCTATCCGGGATACGGTATCAACAACATGATCAACATTCAATCAAATAATAAATAATACAATGGAATCAAGTATGCAGCGGAAGACAAAAATACATAGCAACATGCATGCAATGAACCCTATTGATCCGACCCGAGGAGGAAAGCACCGCCACCTGCTGATATGCACTCTTGACCATCGATCAGCTAACCAGTGTAAAGACTGTGAGGGGGTGAGACCAACCACTGTCTCACCACAAACAAATAAACCATAGTATACAACTACAAATCAACCATAAATACACCGGCATTAAGCAATAGCAATCACAGTGCACAAACATGTCACAATACACAACACAAGTCATCATCAGACTTCAGACCATCACTTATCATTACTTATATTATTATCGTTGTTATTAGGTTTAAATATTTTATTAGGGCCCTCTACTGTGTGCGTTGAGCTCGGTCCCGTCTCATGAGACAACCAGGCATAAGCCTAATATAATCAGGGCAAGGCCCAATACAATCACTGAGAGAGAGATAGACAGAGAGAAAGAGGAAGGTAGAAAGGGGGAGGTAGAAAGAGGGAGGTAGAACCGATCATCACAGACCCATATGCGAAATCGCATATACCATGCTATCCCACAAGCAAACCCGAGGGGTATCACTTCCCGCTCGAACCAACCGGTCAACAGCCCCACAGTAGAATATTTTTATTGTACATTTCCTCAGTTATACTGAATGAGTTATATGTGTCATACATTATGGTTGTCCAGGATTGTGTGGATTTAACATTTTGTTTTCAAGTCTGGGCCTCCGGCCCACAAATCACCACACTAACCACAATAGTGTACCATGTTATTGAATCATAACAAAACGAATTATGCTCTACCGGCAAATCATATTCACACAGGCACGCTATGCACATAATCAGGCATACCACATCAAAAGCATCATCACTTAGACACAAAAGTGCAAACGAGGAGTTCCGCACAGCAAGCAGACATACAAACGGCATTCAATGCCAAACAAGAATTTCAACTCCATGTATCAAGTCTAAACCGAGTATTGCAGGCAGTAAAGTATACAAAGGTTTATATGTCCTCACCTGGATTGTTAAAAACCTTTTGGAAGATAAGCCATGTCCTGAATCATCATCAAACCCCGCTGCTCCTAGGACACTACTCATGCCTAACGTAGACACATGTGTCATGTCAATACATACACAAGAATGATGGAAAGGAATACACGCTATGATTACAACCATTCAAGTTCATGGCCGTATATCTTTAATCGGACACAGGATTTTAAGAACTAGAATTCAACCTAGTCAACATTACAAAGCCATTTTGAAAAGGAACCGAATAAGGGACCTGTGGTAACAAGCTCGTGGTATAGATTTAAAAGTTTTAAATATAAACAAAAGAGCCCCAAATCCGTTATACAATTGACTTATGCAATGTCTTAGCAACATATTATTTTGGACCTCCATTCCTTGTCCAGTATGTATATAAGATCAAACGCCAAAAGACTTAATTTATCGAGGTTTATAAACAAGGATTTAATAAAATTCATTAGAAACCCAAAGGTACTTTAGGAAATGACCCACCAATTTAGCATATGTTCTACTAATTAATTAATGGATTTTTGAGCAGAGGATAACCATTTGAAGCATGTGCCACATTGGAAAAACAAACGCAGAACCCAATCAAGCAATTGCCCAGGTTTAAGCCACAATTGTAAGTGTCAACATCCTAGCTTATTCCATGAATAGTTCAATATTTTTTTAAAAAATAAACTAGTGGAAGCATACGGGTCCATGTGAGATGCACTAAGCTGAACATTAAACCAAACCCCACAATACAATCGTTATATCTCAGTGATTTAATGCATATGCATCAACCTTTCCACGTGTTCTTGCCAACATAAGACACAAGTTCAACTAATATTATTACCAGTATTAGTCAAGCCGTTACATAGCAAACAATTTCAGTAAAATAGCCTGAAGAGCTTACCAAGAAAGTACGTGATATTATCAGTTTCGAATGGGGATCTAAGACTTCGTTTTCTCCTCCAAACCATAAGAATAAAACAAAGCAAACTGAGCCCTTGTTGCCCGTAACAACATCCCGTGCCGTTTACCGATTGAACCACCAAAAGATGAAAGTGTTAATCTATGGTCTACTACAGCAGCCACGATAATCAAAGAGGAAGAAAGTGTGAGTTTGAGAAGGAAATGGTTTGAGAGTGAGGGGAGAGGACGGCCAGTGATGGAGAGAAAAGAAAATAAAAGGAAAGAAAAAAGATTAAGGGAGGGAGAGATAAATTGAAAACGAAAAGGAAGACATGGGCAGCCGATCGTGGGAAGAAGAGAAATGGGGAGGAAAGAGGGAAAAGAAAGATTATATAAGCGCACGCTAGGGCTAGCGCTTTCGTCAAAAGCGAAACAGCGTCGTTTTGCTTCCAAACGACGTCACTTCGTCTACAAGCCCCTCCTCTGGTCAACCTCAAAGTCAAAACGCATCTTTTGTGTGTTGTAGGTTTTGGCTCTACCAAAACTACGTAGTTTTGGTAAAAACTACACCCCATCTTGTGTTTCAATCCAAAACTCTATTAAATGCTAAACAAAATTAATACTTGGGAATAAATGATTGAACCATACTAGAAATAAATTTATTAAGAACAAGAAAATAATTCCCGTGAATTCTGTGAGGGCATAATTGGAAATTAGATCCCAAAATTTTTCGAAAATTTCACAGAAAGAATTACCAAAAATCGAGGCGTTACAGTGATTTTTACCAAGTTGTTTTGACTTTTACGGTGGTTAATAAAATTTTATCGCGGTTAATTAAAAATTTTACCAAACCGAGTCAATTTTCAATATTTTCACTATTATTTTTACAACTCTCAAAATTATTATTATTATTGTTAATACTGTTACCATTATTATTAATTTCCTAATCAACATTTATAACAAAACTTTTATTACTATTTTGGTCGGGAAATTCTTGTTGCAATAATCTACTAAATATAAGTTAAAAAGAATTTTCATCTTTTATTTCCATGATATTTAACAAATTAGTCTTTGGAAAATTATTTTGAATTTTATAAAAGAATAATAGCTAAATTATGTTTATGTTTTTCAAAGATTAGTTAAAACGTTAAACACAAGGTTTAATATCGATACGCGTTTTGGAGAGTCTTTTGATAACCGAGCCTCGGTTTTTAATTCCGAGACTTGGACGACGTTCAGGGGTATTAATCAGATTTTCTGAGCCCAAGTTGTATTTTCGGACTCGGGACGGAAAGACGGGAGTACCCTTGTGATTCTGTTATTCTGACACGGAAATCCGGTTCGGCCAATCGTGGCTTGCCACGTGGCCACTCTTCTTTTCTTCCCTCTTTTCTTTCTTTTCCTCTTTCCCGTTTTTCTTCGTCCGGCCCTACCCCTTTCGTTTCTTTCCTTTTTCTTCGTTGTCTTCTTCTTTCATTTTCTTCACTCCTTTCTTTTCCTACTTTCTGCCTCCTTATCTTTTTCTTTCCCTTTTTCCTTTTTAATTCTCTTCCTCTTCCCGTTACCACACACCCACACCCTCCTGTCTCACCCCTTCACCACCCGGCCACACCACCATCGCACCATCTCATCCTTCCTCTCCTCCCTGCCCTCCTCCTCATTGTAGTCGCCGACGACCGGATGACCTCCTAACCACCTCGCTCGACCGTCGCCTGCAGCCACTGGCCCTCCCTTCACCGCCTCCTTTTCCTTCCTCCTCTGCTGCAGATCGTCGCCGCTGCCCCTTCCTCATCTTTTCATCTCTCGGCCGCCCCAACCATCTTCCTTTCCCTCGTTTCTGTTCTCCTCCACCTCACCGCCGTCGAGGCCACTACCGAGGAGAGGAGCGACTTCGCTGCCTAGTCGCCTGGTCCCTGCTCGCGATCGCCGTCTCAAGCAAGTAGAGCTCGTCGCCTTCGAAGCTCCTCTCTCTTTTTCCCCGCCGCCACTGACGAGGAGCAGAGCACGAACCTCGATCGTTCACAAAAGACCTGACCTCTCCTCCCTCCTTTGCAACGCGTCACCGCCTTGACTGTCGCTCGGGACTCCACTCTGATCTGCCGCCCGCCATCTCCGACCGAGTGGGTGTGTTGGGTAAGAATCAACGACGATCCTTACCTCTTCCTCCTGCGTTCTTTTTCTCCTGTTTAACCTGATCTCTACTGATTGGACTAATCGGTCTTGTCGTTGTGGTTGTGTGTTGTTGTCTCCGATGCTGTGGCTGTGGGATGTGGTACTCTAGATGGTGGACACGGTGGTGGGGTGGTGTTCCGGTCACCACAGTGTGGCCGTGGATTTGGAGGTGATAGCGGTGGGTTTGGTGTTTTGGGTGTGTTGCTGGTGACGAACAGTAGCAGTGGGTCTGGTGATAGTGAGGTTTGGATGTTTTGTGAGCATGAACAGTAGGAGGGAAGTGGAGTTTTTGGTCTGCCGTGAACAGTACCGGCCGGAATCCGACGAGCTTCTGGCAGTCTCGGGTATTTTTCGGCGAAGGCTCGGGACTTTCCAGCAGGCGAAACGAGATATCTGGACGTGGGTAACGAGGTTTGACCGGATAGCAGTTTCAGAGACACATCAGGTGAGGATGGATAGTTTTTGATATGTGCCCGTAATACTGTGTATGTTTTGTTGTTTGATTGTACTGCTGAGATGATTATTGTTGCCTGTTTTACTGCCATGATGTTGTTGCTGTTGTTGTTATACTGTGTTATTGGTTTGTGGATATTGTGTTGAGATTAATGCTGAAGTGATAACTGCGGTAAATTGAGGAAAGGATAATGAGTATTGGAAATGAAATTGGAATTTGAATTGGAGATGACGATTTAATTGTCACGTGGAAAGTAGTGGTACGACTAGAAGGTTAGAGGCTAGTTCTGTGGTGTCATGGCCGGTTTGGTTTGGTTATAGGGGATGTTGTTCCCAGATGATTTGGATATTGGGATGTTGATCCCGGATGATTTGGATATTGGGATGTTGATCCCGGATTGGTTGTTATTGGGATGTTGATCCCGGATTGTGTTTTGGCCTGGCATCCGAAATTAGTTAATAACCAGGTACGACCCTAGCTTGTTCAGTGACGGGCCCGAAAGATAAAATTGGTAATAATAATAAACATTCTTTTGGTCTTGGCTCAGTAGTGTTTGGTAGAGTCTTTGTGTTGTGTTTGTGTGTGTTACTTCGAAAGTATTATGGTTGACTACATATCTTTGTTTATCCTTCGACGGAGAGCACTTTGGACTCACCCCTCGTCTGCGGGGTTTCATCCCGTAATATGAGTTGTTTGTGGTACAGGAACGTACGGGGCATGCTGCTGTGTACCCTTGGGCAGGACTCGGATCCATCAATTTGCATTTGGAGTTTTGCATATGTTGTTTATAAGATTATAAATGCTTCCGCTGTGCTAATGTTGTTATTGAGATTCCCGAAGTCGGGTGTTATAATATTGACATTGGGCCGTTGGGCCGGATTTCTTGTTGTATTTTACTGTTTATGCCACGTGTCGGCACAGTTGTTCAGTAAATACTGTATGTAGGATAAATTTGGGTCGGGGTGTCTCATATTATGAAACGCCCTGACCCGTATTTACCGTACACAGTAAACACGTGCCGGAACTGTGACAACCCAACCAAAATCAAGCCCAGCATACAGTGTGTACAATAGAAACTCGGGCCCAACAGCCCAAAATAGGAAAACATCATAAATAGCAAAACCGGCCCAGTGGCCCAATAATATCAATAAAATGCACAGCGGAAGACTTAAATAACTCACAAACACTGTATGCGACACTGATGCAAACTATGGATCTGAGCCCTGTCCAAGGGAAACGCCGCAGCCTGTCTGGAATGCACCAAACCTGTACAACAAATACTCATCCTACGGGATGAAAGCCCGCAGGTGAGGGGTGAGTCCGAAGTGCTCACCGACGAAGGAAAGACAATCAATATGCACACTAAAATTACTCAAGGCAAAAACAAGGAAAAACCGCCAAAAACAAAAATAAATCAAAAGACTCAAATAAAATCCAATTTCCAATTTTATCCTTTCCGGGCCCTGTCACGGATAAGCTAGGGTCAGACCTGGTTATCAACACATTCCGGGTGCCAGACCAAATCCAGAGAACCCAGGGATCGACATCACAAAAATACGAACCCAGGGATAGACATCCCAAAAATAATCATGGGATAGACATCCCAAGCATGGACATGCTTATCACAAGAACCCATGTCACGGCTACCACGAAACAGTCTTAAACCATCGAGTCGTACCACTACTTATCACGTGACAATTATATTACCGTCATTAAAATCAAATCACAGGGATCGACATCCCTAACCAAAATACCGGGATAGACATCCCTATCCAAAATCAAGGATCGACATCCTTGTCACAATTTATTAATTATTCCATTATACTCATGGTCAAGACACGAAAATAAATATTCAAACCCAATCAAAATACTGGGATAAACATCCCGACAACAATCAAAACCATGGGATTAACATCCCGAGACAAACCACAACAACCACAATACTCAACAATGCAATAATCCACAAAACAAAATAACCGAGTAATACAGGCACATATTGAAGGAAATCCATCCTCACCTTGGCCGATTACTCAACTCCGAAAACAATGACCGGTCCGACGCCGGCTCCTCGGGAAACTGCCCGATATCCAAACCTATACATCAAAACAATATATACACATAAATGCACATAATCGGTATGCTATGATGCCAATACTACGAAATATACCCATCCCGGTTACATAACCTTTATTATTTCCATTTACCGAAAAATATAACACCGTACGTATATCCGAATATAATTTCGGTACCATACTTTAATTAAAATTCTTTAAAATATTCTCATAAAATAATTATAATTTTCTAAATTATAATCTCCATAATTTCCAGAAAAATAATAGCCTATTTATAATTTCCAGAAAATATATATGGTATTTATCTTTCTATATATAATAATATTTCCAACAAAATATAATTACCTTTAATTTCAAAGTACATACATATATACATTCCACAACCATAATTTTTCAGGCAAAATAATATATGTATATAAAATTTCATAAATTATTTCATGGTACATATATATTTTTCTAAATAATATTAGTTTTTTCCAAAGCATAACTTAATTATTTATCAAAGTATATATGTTTATATTTTCTCAAAATATCAGAATTAATTTGATCATAATTTCTCAGAGTGAATATATATAACTTTTTTTTCAAAAATACATTTGACATAAATCCCCTTTTTTTAGTCAGAAATATATATATTATTATTTCTTTTTTTTTACTGGACTGGGCCGTGAACAGTAAGCTCATGCCCAGCCCAAGTCCAAGGCTATAAATCCATCAGGTTCAGCCCAAGCCCAGGTGTCCAGATCCAAGACACCCAAGCCAGGCCCGTATATAAAACCCAGCTAACCCAAAAGAAAACCCAAGCCCAAGTGAACAGTCCGGTGAGCCCAGGCCAAGGACCCGTCGGGTCAACCCGGCCCGGCCACGACCCGGCCGCTGAAATGGGCAGGGGCTGTTTTCAACCTCTAGGCAGCTCACCTCGGCTGCTCGGGGGCATGACGGACGGCGGTGCACACGTCGGGGAAGGCGGCACGGAACGGAGGAGGTGGCGGCACGACGAGACTCTGGCGAGGGAGGAACGCGGGCGACGGCAGGCGGTGGAGGAGAGCCTGAGCGGGGAGGAAGCAAGTCGCACCTGTCGTCGTTGGCTCGTCACGTCAGCAATGGCGCTCTGCTGTGGCGGCGCGGAACGACGAGGCGAGAGGAGGCGGCAGGTGATGGTGGCCGTGGATTCATCCGGTGGCGGCGGTGGCTACAGCTCTTCTTCTTCCCCCTTTTTTTTTCTATCCCCCTTTTTTTTTCTTTCTTTCTTTATCCCGATTAATCCTTCTTCCTGATTTTCCTTTTTTTCTTCTTCTTTTTTTTTCTCTTCTCTTTTTTTTTCTCTCTTTTTTTTTCCTTCTCTCTTTCTTTTTTTTCCTCTCTTCTTTTTTTCCTTTCTTCCTCTCCTCTTCCCACTTCTTCTGCCTGATTTCTTTTTAAAAAGCTGTGAATGAACTGTTCAACCTGTGAACGTTCAATAATGCAGCTTGTCTGCATTATGGAGCGAGTCCGGTCCGGACCAGAAAATAACTGATACCCCCTTAGTTATTTTCCGGTGTGATTTTTTTCCGAGAATTTCGGGACCCGAAAAATACCCACTTAGGTCCGAAAAATCTACGGAAAAATCATGAGCGCGGGAAAACTCTCTGTTTCGAAAAACGACGCTCGATTTACCAACTCCGGAGACAAAGACCTGTCCCAAGCCGGCTCCTCGGGAAACTGCCCGATATCATAACCTACACAACAAAATAATATACTCACAAAAATACACATAATCGGTATGCTATGATGCCAATACTGCGAATTAAACCCATCCCGGTTCATACCCTTTATTATCATCTTTTACCGAAAATATTATACCGTACGTATATCCGAATATAATTTCGATACCATACTTTAATTAAAACTCTCTTTTACATTTTTTTTAAGAATAATTATACTTCATCTTCCAAAATAATAACAATATAATTTTCCTAGAAATTATATCATATATATGTATTTTCCCAAAATTATTTCATATATTACTTTCCAATAATAATTACCAAATATTATTATACCTATGTTATTATATTATAAAACCATATTTCCAGTAGATATAATTATATAAACTTTATTTTCTAAAAATAAATACAAATTAAAATACATATATATATTTTCCAAAAACAAATTACATTTCCAAACCATTATATATCAACATAATAATTTATTTTTTGAAATATTGATTATGTAGACTATATATATATTCTAAAAGTGTTCCTATAATTTTCCAGAAATATAACCCATATATATGTATATTTTTTTTATTATTATTATTTTCCAGAATATTTATTCCCATTAGTATACATTTTTACCATTTCGGATTGGGCCAAACGTTAAAACCAACTTACTACTTATAAGCCCATCAGGTGAGCCCACAAGACCTTGATGCAGGCCCAAGCCACAAGGCCCAGGTGCAAGCATCACAGTCCATGGCCCGACCTAACATGACCCGGGTCAACCCGACCCACCACTGATTCACCGGGGTCGTCTTCAACCTCAGGTCACGCACGCTCACCTTGAGCTGCAGGGCACGGAGCGGCAGCGGCGCAAGGCAAGACGGCACGGGACAAGACGGCGCGGTCACGAGCAGGTGGAAAGGAGGGCGGTGCGACCAGAGAGAGGAAGAAGGCTGCTTCGGTCGGTCGTCGCGTGGAGATGGAAGCGCGGCTGCTGGCGTGAGACTCGACGGCTGTGAACTAGACGTGGCGGTGGCTGCGTCGATCTGTAGCAGTACAAGGCACGGTGAGAGCAGCAAGGGCGAGGATGGCTCAAAGAGGAAGACGGCAAGGGAAGAGACAGATCCAGGCGGTCTGCTCGTCAAGTCCGGCGACTCGTCGACCGGTCTCCACGGAACGGTGGCATGGCTAGCAGCGACGGCGAGCGGAAACACGGGGGACGGAAGAGGAGGCAACGTCGGTGCAGGTGGATGATGGTGTTGGCGGTGCTAGTCACGGTGGAGGCGTCGATGGCGGCCGACGGTTCACGGAAGAGAAAGAAAGAAGAAGAAAGAAAAAAAACGAAAAGAAAGGATGGGTTTGTGGGTTGCTGCCTAAACGGCAGCATGTGGTGGTTGGTGGTGGTCAGCCGGCAGTGGTGTTGTGTGTTGTGAGGTGTGGTTGTTGTGTGTTTTGTGTTTCGTTTGTTGTTGTTTTTTTTTTGTTTCTGTAAGAGGAGTTGTGCAGGCAGGAATGGGATGAGAGATTGGGTTTTCAGGTTGGGTTTGCTGGTCTGCAGGAAGAAGAGGAGTTGATGCACTGGAGCAGAAAGTCACAGGCATCACAGGGTTGTCACGGGCAGCACAGGTAAGAGGCAGCTGCGTGACTCAATCACGCAGTCGTGTCCGGACCGGACCAGAAAATAACTGTAATACCCCCTTTGTTATTTTCCGGTGTGATTTTTCTGAGGATTCCGGGACCCCAAAAAAATACCAACTTAGGTCCGAAAAATCCACGGAAAAATCTCGAGTGCGGGAAAACCCTCGGTTACGAAGAACGACGCTCGATTTACCTTGAATTAATTACCCAAGATTAATTCATTCGGTGGCACTGCTTTCACGTATGCAATTCTCAACATAAGCTAGTCTTAATTTATTATTACAACCTATCCATAATAATAATAGACTAGGGACATTTAAGAATATGAAATATTCTAGGGTTATAAGTATGTGCAAGCGTTTATCTCATAAACGATACTTATTGGAATAACCTCAGTGCGTATACATGACTACAAATAATCATCCATGATTGGCTTTTGGTCATATTACACTAACAATCTCCCACTTGCACTAAAGCCAATCATCCATATATCTCATACATGTGGATCTAGCATGACCATCATGCTTCCGCTGCGTGAAAGGCTCAGTCAAAAGATCTGCTACACAGTTCACAAACGGAACTTTGTACAGCCTCAGTTGTAGGGTCAGCAACTGTTTCTTGACTGGAACTCTTCCAACAAACAGTGCCTCATCCAAGACAAAACACCTAACCTAACTGCGATATAAAATCATCCCTGTCAGTTTGGAAGCAGGCATCTTTGTAACACTTTACAACAAGCCCATTAACGCTTCCGCGAACCAGGAATGCATCCTTAGTGCTTCTCAAGTACTTAAGGATATATAACTGTTGTCCAGTGACTTTCACCGGGATCAGATTGGCATCTGCTCGTGACACTCAGAGCATAAGCGACATTCGGTCGAGTACATAATATGGAATACGTGATAGAACCTATTGCCGAAGCACAAGGGATCTTACTCATCCGCTCTCTCTCCCTAGTCGTACTAGGACATTGACTCTTTGAGAGAGATATGCCATGTGACATGGGCAAGAAAACCTTCTAGGAATCTTGCATGCTAAACGCCTTTAGCACCCTGTCAACATATGTACTCCGACTTAGCCCGAGAAGCCTTTTGGATCTGTCTCTATAGATCTTTATACCTAACACATAGGCAGCTTCTCCTAAGTCCTTCATTGAGAAATTCTTTCCTAACCAAGTCTTTGCAGATTTTAGTGTCGGAATATCATTCTCAATAAGTAGGATGTCGTCAACCTACAACAACAAGAAAACAATAGTGCTCCCACTAACCTTCTAGTAAACACATGAAACATCTTCACTTTTAATGAAACCAAACTCTTTGATTACTTCACTAAAACGAAGATTCCAACTCCTAGAAGCTTGCTTCAATCCATAAATGGATCTCTGCAACTTGCATACCATATTAGCATTCTTTGGATCGACAAAACCTTCAGGTTGTGTCAAGTACACATCCTCCAAAATTTCCGTTAAGGAAAGCAGTTTTGACATCCATTTGTCATATCTCATATGATCATGGTATGCAGCTATAGCCAATAGAATCCGAATGGATTTAACCATGGCAACCGGTGAGAAAGTTTCATCATAGTCAATACCATGAACTTGCTTGAAACCTTTCGCAACCAATTGCCCTTTAAAGGTAATCACATTACCATCCATGTCGGTCTTTCACAAAGACCCATTTGCACCCTATAGGTTTTACCCTTTCAGGTGGATCAAACAAGGTCCATACCTTGTTTTGATACATGGATTCCATTTCCGAATTCATAGCTTCAAGCCACTTCTTGGAGTAAAGACCCGTAATGGTTAGCTGATAGGAAGAGGGCTCATCCTTACTTATGAGCATCACATCACCGGTTTGAGTCACGAGAAATCCATATCTCTCGGGCTCATGCCGAATCCTATCCGACCTACGCGGTCCATGTGTTACAGGAACAGGATTCTCGTCCACAACACTTTGTGGTTCCTGTTCTTGTTCCATCTCAGCCTCTTTATCTCGAACTTCTTCGAGTTCTATTATCCTCCCACTAATTCTTCTAGAAATAGACATTCTTTCTAGAAAAATAGCATTCCGAGCCACAAACACTTTGTGCTCTATGGGATTATAGAAACAATACCCTTTAAGGTATCATTCAAAAGGCACTTGTCGGATTTAGGGTCGAGTTTATCTGATGCTTAACGTCTCACGTAAGCCTCACAACCCTAAATCCTCATAAAAGACAAATTGGGACGCTTCCCAATCCATATCTCATATGGTGTCTATCCAACCGATTAGATGGAACACGGTTAAGGTAAATGCAGCACTCAATAATGCATGTCCCCAAAAGAAAGAAGGAAGGTCAGCTTGACTCATCATAGAACGAACCATGTCTAACAAGGTTCTGTTCTTCCTTTCGGATTCTCCATACCATGGAGGCATACCCGGTGGAGTAAGTTGTGATACTATACCATAACTCTTTAGATAGTCAAGAAAATCTCGGTCTAAGTATTCACCACCTCGATCTTATCGAAGCATCTTAATACTTTTCCGAGTCGATTCTGTACTTCATTCTTGAATTCTTTGAACTTTTCAAAGGATTCCGACTTGTGTCTCATTAGATACACATAGCCGTATCTACTGAAGTCATCAGTAAATGTAATGAAGTATTGAAAACCACCTCTAGCCTGTGTAGACATAGGTCCGCATACATCAGTATGTATTAGACCTAGCAAGTCCTAGGCTCTTCACCTTTACCCGTAAAGGAAGCCTTAGTCATTTTGCCTAATAAACATGACTCATATGTCTCATATGATTCAAAATCAAATGAGTCTAAAAATCCAACTTTATGGAGTTTAGGAATACGAGTCTCGTTTATATGGGCCAAACGACTATGCCAGAGATAGGTTTCACTAGAATCATGTAATCTAACCTTCTTCGTATTAATGTTATAGATAGGCGTTACTAGGTTTAGAACATACAAACCATCGTTTAAAATGCACCATCATAATCAATTTCATTGAAATAAATAGAACAACAATTGTTCTTTATTCTCAATAAAACTTTTCTTGTCCATACAAGACACAGAAATCAAATTCCTGCTTATGGTAGGTACATAATAGCAATTGTATAGTTCTAAAACCAAAATGCTAGGTAAGAATAGATAGAAAATCCCTACGGCTAATGTAGCAATTCTTGCTCCAATACGGGGCGTAGGTCTATCTCATCCTTAGCCAATCTCCCACTCTTTCTCAGTTCCTACACATTTCTACAAATGTGAGAACCACATCTGGTATCTAATACCCATGATGCAGAGGTAGAGATATTAGCCTCTATAACAAAATACCTGAAGCGGAAGTCTCACTTCCCTTTTGCTTCTTTACCTCTTCAAGGTAAACAGGGCAGTTTCGCTTCTAATGGCCTGGTTTGTTGTAACGGAAACAATTTCCTACCTTTGCAACACTACCGTTGGGTTTCAGCACATGAGAACAAGAAGATGCACATGCACCAAACCTTTTGGTACATTTCTTCTTCTTCTCAAACTTTGCTTTACCCTTTCCTTCTCCAAGGAAACCAAGACCCTCAGGGCTCTTAATGTATCTAAACATCTTGAGCACATGAGGTCTAACAGGGTGATAACTCAGCCATTTTGCATTGGAACAATGCTTTGCTCTCCTCAGAGCATTATCAGGTGTTTGATCATATCGAACGCCCACATGTTCTCATCTTGCTTCTGAAGCTTAAAGTCCATGGCAATTAGGATAAGGCATGCAACATCCAATGCATCATCAACATGCTTCTCGCAAGCATCTACTTCTGCCCCTAGAAGCATTAGGCGCCAATTCATTAAGAACAGGCCCTTCAAGGACATACAAATTTTTTTTGTTTGAAGACTATCCCCAAAATGTGATGCCACTCTAGGAAACTATTCCTATTCAGCTTGTCCTACTCAAGGACCAATCGCAATAATAAGTGCTAGTGTTTTGTGCCATGATAATTCTACAACAATGATCAATTCACACAAATAATAGGCATGCATACAAATCATTTAATAAGGAATTCTATTAAATGTGCTCCTACTACATAAATCAAGACAATTATATAAGTAGGCCAAGATCCATATTTCACTACAACATAAGTCAGCTTTGGCTGATAAACTTATATCATAGCTATTTAGGTAGAGAACTCTTGTCAATTACATCTCTATGCAACTCTTGGA
This sequence comes from Turnera subulata, assembly GCA_028386065.3. Taxonomy (NCBI): domain Eukaryota; kingdom Viridiplantae; phylum Streptophyta; class Magnoliopsida; order Malpighiales; family Passifloraceae; genus Turnera; species Turnera subulata. The sequence goes on along the minus strand of JAKUCV010007786.1, from coordinate 23,924 downwards.
TAGTTGAGTGAACAACACCTTGTCCAAGTCTATCTTATAGACATTTCTCATCCCTTGCCCCTAGGTCCTTAATCCTATTAAGATAACCTAGTTAAGTCCACACCCACAATAAGCAGTCGAGATATTACAATTATCCACTCGCACCTTCTTAGGATAAACAATGGCACCTTGCTTTGGCAGAGAACTACCAATTGATGATCTTAAGCTTGATGAGTGTTTATCATGGAAGGCAACTAAGAACTTAATATTTTACATCAACATATAATTCCAACACATCACATGCTTGTTCTTGATAAATCATACATTGATGTCATGTAAGTTTGAAAACCAAATACATGTGAATATCGATGTCTAACTTAAACACCGATGTTTTGAGAATCTGATTCTCCCAACAACTTGGCAGCACTTAGTATTTCGGCAATATCCAGAGCTGTAGAGATCGGATTTGTGTAAACTTTGTGTCCCTGGAAAGCTAAGAAGTAGAGCTACAACTTTTCTGTTCAGGCCAGACACCAATTCGGCCTCCATCTGCCCCGAATTTGCTGTTTAAGTCACTGCTTCCCACAACATCGATGTGGGTATTCTAGGACATCGATGTCCTGTCATGAACATCGATGTCAATTGGCCTCTGGAACACAAGGACATCGATGTCCTATCATCAACATCGATGTCCTTGAGGCTCTGGAAGTCCAAACCTTTTGGCAGAGCTCAAGAACATCGATGTTCAACTCTTGGACATCGATGTTGGAAAGTTCCAAAGGTTCAAAAACTTGGCAGTAGCATTTTAACATCAATGTCTAACCTTTAAACATCGATGTTTGAGACTCTTGAACACAAGGACATCGATGTTGTAATGTCAACATCGATGTTATTTGGTCTCTGGAATCTCAAACAAATCTCACAAGGCTTGGACATCGATGTTCAACTCTTGAACATCGATGTTCATGTGAATCTGTCAAGGCCAACCTACATAGGACATCGATGTTCATCTCATGAACATCCATGTTCAATGTTCTCTGCCAAGGCCAGACTACACAGAACATCGATGTTCATCTGATGAACATCGATGTCTAGTGGTCTCGGCCAAGGCAAATATAGTGTGAACATCGATGTTCATCCTGTGAACATCGATGTTATGGCCCTGGTGCACTAGAACGACAATCGTTCCTTACGCAAACCGACAATCGATTTTCGTTTTGTCGAACCCCTTCGACTTACTGCCAATAACTCCTTGATTGATATCACATACCAATCAAGTTCATGTTGTCAAAACACTTTTGACACATCCAACAACAATATATATATATCACATATACAATTGAAATCAACATATATTGATCATGCTACATCACATATAACATATCATATATATATGCATGAACATATCAACATATGCACATAAATCCGGTTTAGAGCTTCACAAGAGGCTCCGCTACCACTGTAAGTTTCCTATAGCTATTATGACACTCATAATAGGCACAATATTCAGCGGAATTATAGAAACTAACCAAGAACCACATGTGAAGCAACATAAACCGTATAACAATTTTTACATACCTTATGTGGTTGAGATCTTTCATTCAACTGAAGTATGGAATCAGCAAGAGCAAGACAAAGGCCTGGCTCCTCTACGGTTTCCACACGAACCGTGATCGACTTGGAATCGTCACACGAATCAAGCCTCGAGCTCCCCCGGACTGATGTGCTAGCAACAAGAAACCGGAAGCTAAGTGTTTTGGGTGTTTTTCTTCCTTCTTTCACCAAGAAGAAGAAGAGAGCTCCTTGTCCAAGTCTATCTTATAGACATTTCTCAACCCTTGCCCCTAGGTCCTTAATCCTATTAAGATAACCTAGTTAAGTCCACACCCACAATAAGCAGTCGAGATATTACAATTATCCACTCGCACCTTCTTAGGATAAACAATGGCACCTTGCTTTGGCAGAGAACTACCAATTGTTGATCTTAAGCTTGATGAGTGTTTATCATGGAAGGCAACTAAGAACTTAATATTTTACATCAACATATAATTCCAACACATCACATGCTTGTTCTTGATAAATCATACATTGATGTCATGTAAGTTTGAAAACCAAATACATGTGAATATCGATGTCTAACTTAAACACTGATGTTTTGAGAATCTGATTCTCCCAACAACTTGGCAGCACTTAGTATTTCGGCAATATCCAGAGCTGTAGAGCTCGGATTTGTGTAAACTTGGTGTCCCTGGAAAGCTAAGAAGTAGAGCTACAACTTTTCTGTTCAGGCCAGACACCAATTCGGCGTTCATCTGCCCCGAATTCGCTGTTTAAGTCACTGCTTCCCACAACATCGATGTGGGTATTCTAGGACATCGATGTCCTGTCATGAACATCGATGTCAATTGGCCTCTAGAACACAAGGACATCGATGTCCTATCATCAACATCGATGTCCTTGAGGCTCTGGAAGTCCAAACCTTTTGGCAGAGCTCAAGAACATCGATGTTCAACTCTTGGACATCGATGTTGGAAAGTTCCAAAGGTTCAAAAACTTGGCAGTAGCATTTTAACATCGATGTCTAATCTTTAAACATCGATGTTTGAGACTCTTGAACACAAGGACATCGATGTTGTAATGTCAACATCGATGTTATTTGGTCTCTGGAATCTCAAACAAATCTCACAAGGCTTGGACATCGATGTTCAACTCTTGAACATCGATGTTCATGTGAATCTGTCAAGGCCAACCTACATAGGACATCGATGTTCATCTCATGAACATCGATGTTCAATGTTCTCTGCCAAGGCCAGACTACACAGAACATCGATGTTCATCTGATGAACATCGATGTCCAGTGGTCTCGGCCAAGGCAAATATAGTGTGAACATCGATGTTCATCCTGTGAACATCGATGTTATGGCCCTGCTGCACTAGAACGACAATCGTTCCTTTCGCAAACCGACAATCGATTTTCGTTTTGTCGAACCCCTTCGACTTACTGCCAATAACTCCTTGATTGATATCACATACCAATCAAGTTCATGTTGTCAAAACAATTTTGACACATCCAACAACAATATATATATATCACATATACAATTGAAATCAACATATAATGATCATGCTACATCACATATAACATATCATATATATATGCATGAACATATCAACATATGCACATAAATCCAGTTTAGAGCTTCACAAGAGGCTCCGCTACCACTGTAAGTTTCCTATAGCTATTATGACACTCATAATAGGCACAATATGCAGCGGAATTATAGAAACTAACCAAGAACCACATGTGAAGTAACATAAACCGTATAACAATTTTTACATACCTTATGTGGTTGAGATCTTTCACTCAACTGAAGTATGGAATCAGCAAGAGCAAGACAAAGGCCTGGCTCCTCTACGGTTTCCACACGAACCGTGATCGACTTGGAATCGTCACACGAATCAAGCCTCGAGCTCCCCCGGACTGATGTGCTAGCAACAAGAAACCGGAAGCTAAGTGTTTTGGGTGTTTTTCTTCCTTCTTTCACCAAGAAGAAGAAGAGAGCAAGA
>JAKUCV010007786.1:0-19861 GCA_028386065.3 Turnera subulata | reverse complement strand
AATGATTACCCTTATGTCCACCCAGTTACGGATGACTAGGAATAATATCAAAGTACATGATTCATATGTTGGATACCTTGACGATCTCAGGTCGGAGGACAATACATTTATAAGAACCACTAATGACATACATATAACGTTCCATGTAGGGTTCTTATGTGGGTCGGTCCAGTCCACAAGTTCTCCAACTTGTACCCGTATGTAGAATTCATATCACATATGCAATTCTCAACATACGCTAGTCTTAATTTATTATTACAACCTATCCGTAATAATAATCGACTAGGGACATTTAAGAATATGAAATATTCTAGGGTTATAAGTATGTGCAAGCGTTTATCTCATAAACGATACTTATTGGAATAACCTCAGTGCGTATACATGACTACAAATAATCATCCATGATTGGCTTTTGGGCATATTACACTAACAATCCCATCCAAAACCAAGGATCGACATCCTTATCACATTTTATTATTCACTCTATTATACTTATGGCCAAAGACACGAAAATAAACATCCAAAACTCAATGCACGGGGATAAACATCCCAAAACCAAATCAAGATACTGGGATAAACATCTAGACAACAATCACACAAATGTGACAAACAATAGTGCAACAACCATCAAAGACAACAACCGAGTAATATAGGCACATAATGAAGGAAACCCATCCTCACCTTGGCCGATTACTCAACTCCGGAGACAATGACCGGTCCCAAGCCGGCTCCTCGGGAAACTGCCTGATATCATAACCTACACAACAAAACAATATACTCACATAAATGCACATAATCGGTATGCTATAATGCCAATACTGCGAATTAAACCCATCCCGTTTCATACCCTTTATTACCATCTTTTACCGAAAATATTATACCGTACGTATGTCCGAATATAATTTCAGTACCATACTTTAATTAAAACTCTCTTTTACATTTTTTTAAGAATAATTATACTTCATCTTCCAAAATAATAACAATATAATTTTCCTAGAAATTATATCATATATATGTATTTTCCCGAAATTATTTCCATAATATATATTACTTGCCAATAATAATTACCAAATATTATTATATTAGAAAACCATATTTCTAGTAGATATAATTATATAAACTTTATTTTCTGAAAATAAATACAAATTATAATACATATATACACTTTCCAAAAACAAATTACATTTCCAAACTATTATATATCAACATAATAATTTATTTTTGGAAATATTGATTATGTAGACTATATATATATTCTAAAAGTGTTCCCATAATTTTCCAGAAATATAACCCAAATATATGTATATTTTTATTATTATTATTTTTTTCCAGATTATTTATTCCCATTAGTATACATTTTTACCATTTCGGATTGGGTCAAACATTAAAACCAAATTCCAACTTATACGCCCATCAGGTGAGCCCACAAGACCTTGATGCAGGCCTAAGCCACAAGGCCTAGGTGCAAGCATCACAGTCCATGGCCCGACCTAACATGACCCGGGTCAACCCGACCCACCACTGATTCACCCGGGTCGTCTCCAACCTCGGGTCACGCACGGTCACCTTGAGCAGCAGGGCACGGAGCGGCGGCGGCGCAAGGCAAGACGGCACGTGACAAGACGGCGCGGTCGCGAGCAGGTGGAAAGGAGGGCGGTGCGACCAGAGAGAGAAAGAAGGCTGCTTCGGTCGGTCGTCGCGTGGAGATGGAAGCGCGGCTGCTGGCGTGTGACTCGACGGCTGTGAACTAGACGCGGCGGTGGCTGCGTCGATCTGCAGCGGTACAAGGCGCGGTGAGAGCAGCAAGGTCGAGGACGGCTCAAAGACGAAGACGGCAAGGGGAAGAGACAGATCCAGGCGGTCTGCTCGTCAAGTCCGGCGACTAATCGACCGGTCTCCACGGAACGGTGGCATGGCTAGCAGCGACGGCGAGCGGCAACGCGGGGGAAGGAAGAGGAGGCAACGTCGGTGCAGGTGGATGATGGTGTCGGCGGTGCTAGTCACGGTGGAGGCGTCGATAGCGGCTGGCGGTTCACGGAAGAGAAAGAAAGAAGAAGAAAAAAAAAACGAAAAGATAGGATGGGTTTGTGGGTTGCTGCCTAAACGGCAGCGTGTGGTGGTTGGTGGTGGTCAGCCGGCAGTGGTGTTGTGTGTCGTGAGGTGTGGTTGTTGTGTGTTTTGTGTTTCGTTTGTTGTTGTTTTTTTTGCTTCTGTAAGAGGAGTTGTGCAGGCAGGAAAGGGACGCGAGAATGAGTTTTCAGGTTGGGTTTGCTGGTGTGCAGGAAGAAGAGGAGTTGATGCACTGGGAGCAGAAAGTCACAGGCATCACAGGGTTGTCACGGGCAGCACAGGTAAGAGGCGGCTGCGTGACTCAATCTCGCAGTCGTGTCCGGACCGGACCAGAAAATAACTGTAATACCCCCTTTGTTATTTTCCGGTGTGATTTTTCTGAGGATTCCGGGACCCCAAAAAAATACCAACTTAGGTCCGAAAAATCCACGGAAAAATCTCGAGCGCGGGAAAACCCTCGGTTACGAAAAACGACGCTCGATTTACCTTGAATTAATTACCCAAGATTAATTTATTCAGTAAATCACTGTATAAAGACTTTCCCGGTAAAAATCTAAATTTTTACCCGGGCTGTTACATCTAATAAATACTAGAACCGGCATCATGCGTGATCATCCTTGTTTGTGCATTATAAGTGATTTATGTTGTTCTAAATATAGGGATATCGAGGCCTAATTAGATATCACTTTCCTGGAGTATCAGGTGAGGATATAAACTTATAAACTTCGGTATGCTGCCCGTGATACCCCGGTTGTTTGTTTGATTGTTATTTATATGTTATTTTCCTGTGCCTGTCATGTTATTGCTGGCTATTGTTGTGATTATTGTTATATGCTTGATGACTATTGCGGACTAGCTGTTGAGCTTTGTGATGTTGATGTGAATATTGTGATGTCCATACGAGATACGAGATATTTGAGTTAATAGTGACAGTAACCCGATATTGTGACATTGTGATTGAATTCCCAGAGGAGCTGTGAGGCTGAGAGCCTGCTCGGGGAAAGTGAGAATGATGGGTTACTGTTGGATAGTGGAGTTAGAAATAATAATAAACAGTGGTAATAACATCTAGACATCTAGGTTGTCACGTTACAGGTATTGGTACGGCCAGATGGTAGTTGCCTTGTGATTGTGATTTGATAGGGAGGACTGCGGGACTCCCGGCTGAGGACTGCGGGACTCCCGGCTGAGGACTGCGGGACTCAGTTGATTTGTTATAGGAAGGACTGCGGGACTTCCGCCGAGGACTGTAGGACTCGGTTATTGTGATACTTTGTGATTTGAGATATTTATGGATTAACTGGGAGTACCCTGGGGTTAGCTAACCTGGCTACCAGTCACAGCCAATACTTATTACGTGACAGGGCCCTAATAATAAAATTGGTAAGTCTATTGGCTATAGTCAGTGAGTTTATAAGACTAGCTTAACCGTGAGAGGTCTGACGTATAGTGAGTTCAGGTAAGTTGATACCGATACTATGTTTGCGCTTGCTGTACTTCTATTGTTTCTGTGTTAGCTTGGGTGTATTTGCGGTTGCTTGTATACTGCGGTTTATTTGTTTATCGGTGAGACAGTGGTTGGTCTCACCCCTCACACAGTTCCTGCAGGTTAGGTTTGCACACCGGCGGCTGTGGCGTTACCTCAGACAGGACTTGGATCCAATTACTTGCATTAAGACTTGCATAGGGTGTTAATCCAATGCATCCGCTGTGCTGATGTTGATATCCCCGTTTCGGGAGACGGGATTGTGATTTTGACTATTTAGTAATTTTATTATTGTGTTCATGCTTTTATGATATGATGGCCACGTGGTGGCACTGTTTGCAGTAGTTACTGTTTGTTGGGTAAATTTGGGTCGGGGTGTTTCAAATATAATTATTGTATATAAATGAAGAAAATATCAAAAAATAAATTTGAACTTCATATATAAATGTAAAATTTAAAAAAAAATTCTCCACATTAAAATTAGGAAATAAATTGTTATGTGTGGAAAAAAAAAAGAACTTTTTATAAAAAAATCATGCTTCTAAAAAGATGGTTTTAATTGATACGCCGATCATATACTATTAATTTTATATAACACAAATCATTAAAACGAAAACAATAGTATTAAAATAGGATGAATGATTGATTTGATTGTAGGAAAAAAAATACTATCTTACTCTATTTATTCAGAAATTAACATAATTCATCTTATGCAAAATTTATATCATTTTTATACTAATAATTATTAATTATAAATTATTATAATGCCATACATTATTACTATATATAAAAGCACGAAGACAGCGAAACAGCCGAAAGTATGAAAATATTATTTTTTATATATAGTATAGATATATAGTATAGACAAAGATAAAAAACAACGATGAAGTCTTAAAGATAAGTATTCTATATTTTTTATTGTATTATACATCTATTGACTAACCCTACAAACCCAGACATGACCCTTGAGCTCTCATTAATAATCTCTTATAATCCTAGGCCGACTAACCTGTCTATACGGTGAACAATCTCGCCTAGACTGAATGTATGATAATCATATACCATTCCACTGCTTTGACGAGAGAAAAACATTTTTTGGCAATGGAAGCAACGCACTTAAGGAGCGGTGCAGCTTTTCAAATGAATCCAACACTCTACAATGGCAAACAATTCACAATTAACTTCACTTCAGAGAAACCAAAAATTGCCAGGAAACTAACATTATCAACAAAAAGTATCAATATGGCCTAATTGTTTCAGAATAATTTATTTCATTGTCTATCTCCAATATGTCTTTAAGTGAATTTGTTCTGCACATAGGGCAGGAGTCTTCGACCCTCCAAGCACCATATCCACATCAACTCTGAGAAAGCAGTGACTGCCCCAAATATTACTCAGCCGCATAACAGCAGAAGCATAATAGAGGATCCCCTTGCCTGTCTGTTCAAGGGCGAGCATCTGTGCAAGGATTGTTTGTTCCTTTATTCTCAAAAAGGAAAGAGAAGGAATCTCAGGACTCGTTTACACTTTAGATTATTACACACCAGTTTACAACCCAATTTACACGCCCTCTCATCACCACCCACCCAAGAAAAAGTTCTGAACAAAAAAAGTAGCAGCAGTGACAGAAACAAAAGAAATGTATAGAAAATGAATGAGTATAAACCTGCCGCAGAACTTCCAGTTTCTCAAACTTTAAAACATCCAAAGCTTGATTTCACTAATCTTCAGGAAGTAGCATATGACGGGGCAGGGAGAAAAGGGAACGGCGCAACAGAAGCATATGCCACAGGTGGACGCGTTTGTGAACCAGCAGTGGATCGTCTCTCTTTGTTCCTTTGTTTGTTTCCACTATCTTCTACTGCACCATCCAAGGAAGGGGAGAGCTCAATAATCTGTTCTGAATGGTTGCTTGCAAGGGATTCATGGGTATCAGATATTCGATGAAACAGCAATCCTGACATAAATACAGGCAAATACAAAAGGCTCGCATGAAACATGCTTCTTGCTTTCTCCACAGTACGGTTTCTGTAGAAGGAAAAAGCCGAAGCACTAATTGCTAGAGCCAAGAGCGATGATTCAAGACAAAACCATCCAGAAGTCAAACCCCCTGCATACAACATTCAGAAATACAAATGGTCAAATAAGACGTAGTCATTGCCATGCACACATGTTCAAACTAAAAACTCAATGGGATAGCAGAGTAATGTAATTAACTTATTCAGCTAAGCAGGTACAGAAACTTATAATTTGTTACTTAGTTTGATTTTAACAACATAAGAGCTTTAAGTCCTATTGTTTGAAGAAAAAAGAGTCGGACATCTAATGTAAATTCAGAATTTAAACAGGTAAGTATGATGTAATTTGTTGTCTAAGATTAATGAGAAGAAAATGAAGGTCGCATGAGAATTAGACATATAAGAGAAACTTGGCAGAAACTTACAGTAATAAGATAAGAATCCCAGCGGAACCAGATATGCACAATTCCTCAGAGCCACTGAGGCAGTTCTCAGACCAGAAGCATCAGCAAGAGAAAACATCTTAAACCTGAAGTGGAACCAAATGACAAAAAGGTGAGGGAAGAAGGAAAACAGAGACTAAACATTCAATAATCAGGGACTGCCAGGTTCATATGCCTGAAGAACATAGCTCCACAGGGATTGCAAGTCCCTGTTTGTAACCATTCTGATTATCGTTCCATTGCCCCAAACTAACATACTTCATTAGAGAGCTTGTTTCTAAAATATAAGCGAGCACCATTAGTGGCAAATGACACTTAAAAATAATTAAATTAAAACACCTCAGAAAATCAGCCCCCAGCATGAATAGGCACAAGGATTAGAATCATAAAAGTAACAGATGCTCCAGACAAGACAAGTCTTATTCAGCCACAGAACCAACTGTACCTACTCTGTTAAACCTTATACTAAATTTCAGAAGCCAACAATCAGTTTCACGCAAGATGACCTTAGACCACTGTAAATGCACATACCCTCCAGCAGCGTAATCGTTCCGACACAGATATGCAAGAGCCATAAAATGAGGTATTTGCCAAAAGTAGAGAGCAGCAGGAAGGATAAATGCATTGAGTGAAACCTCGCCAGAAGCTGCAGCCCACCTGAGTACAGAAAACAAATGAGCCCATGTAAAGCAAGCCCCACAACGTATATGAACTTCCTTTTTCCGCTTTTTCTTGGAATTGGGATTTCCTGTTTGCTACTCTAAATGTGTCTCAAAGTGCAGTGTCTAGCAATGCCTTCATTCTTGCAGATCTCATTAAAAAAACATGGAACAATTTTTTCCTTTTTGGTTTCTTTTTTTTTGTCAAACAGCAAATTAAGCATAGAAGTACCTACAAGCCTCTCAGTTACTGACAACCTTCATTACAAGGGAAGTTATGCCATGATATTTGATGCCTTACTCCATTTTAAGATATCCTGTCAATAGGCCTCGCCTTAGAAGTTCCAAACTTAAAAGAAAGTGTTGTTCTCTATCTCTAACAATTCAGTGTAATCTGAGGACGGTACTATGGAGCTTCCCCCAAGCCAGTTTTAAATGAAGACTTGCATTCTTTTATTTGCAAAATAAATGAAGCCCTATCTTTCAGTTGCAATAGTTGGTATGAGGAGTGCAACAACTTATGCTCGGAAAGTTTAGAAGCTCCAGAAGCCATTAATAAGGTGAGTACACCTAACTAGTTCTACAAGCAAAGAAACACTAGATAACAGAAATGAAAAAGAAGTGCAAATTTACCCTAGAAGGGGTGGAATAGCACCAACAATAGCCCCAACCCAAGTGTTCACTGGGTGAATCTGCTTAAGTGGTGTATAGACAAACGCATAGAGGATAAGATTGGAAGCTGCAAGTCCCGATGCCAACATATTAGCCTGCAACAACCTTGTCATGAAAGATGCAAACTTAAGCACTGTGCTAATAACATACAGAAGAATTAGAGAGAATGTCAAATATACTAGTCAAATAATACAGAAGAAGGAAGTCAGGTAAGCTCATTATTTGGCTACCTTGCATGCCAATAGACCAGTGCCAGCTAACCCAACAGATGTTGCCCACATGATTGCATGAGGTGCAGAAAGACGTCCTGAAGGTAGTGGCCTTTGCCTTGTTCTTTTCATTTTGGCATCATTCTTGATCTCGAACACCTACAAAAGCATACAGTACGCAGTGTCTTACTGGGATCCATTTAATTCGGCCCAAAAAGTACATTCAGAATCAATATCTTTAATACTTAAGTAACTCAAAGCCTTCTTCTTGCTTTATCTCATTCACTTTTTGAATTCTCTGGCGCCTCTTTCCCCACAAACAAGTATAAAGATAACAACGAATTCCTCATAGTATTTGAGGTACGGGCACCCAGTAGCCAAAATTGATCAAAGGAATCAATAATGACACCTAATAACTTGAATGCTACTTGCTATTTACTAATTATACTTACAAATTCTATAGTAACCACTTAGTGTGAGGTAGTCACGCTTTGACATGCTCATTTCTCCCGGTTTCCCTACAATTACTCACTAAGCAGAATCAGGCACATTAACTTGTAAGGTGGTCCGGACAAAGGGCCCACTTTTATTTGAGGGCTTTTCCATTTGTAGTGCGTAATAATGAGAAACATAGCAAAATGTAGTTATCATCCATAAAAAAGTACAATAGAATCGAAGAAGAAAAAGAACACAAAAGAGCAAGAAAAGCGCAACTAAATCATAGTAATAGCGTAGAGGCAAAAACCTGATTTAATGAGTTAGCAGAAGCTGCAACCATCATGGTACCGGCACAGGTCCAAGTAAGCCCCGCCAAATCAACAGCACTGCCACTCCCAAGAACAAATCCGGTCCCAGAAGTTGCAACCACTAACATGCTGTTGTTGTTGCAAATAAAATTATAATCTTGGGAATTAGTTAAGAAATTACAATAACTAAATAAAAAAGAGGGGAAATGAAAGCGACCTGAGGCGGGCTTTTGAGAGCTCCCAATAACAGCGGGAGTAGTGGCGGGCAAAATGAGCCACGGAACCCAAAGGCGAAAGATCCACGGAGGAGGAGGAGGAAGGAGGCGAAAACGCTCTAACCCCAACCCCATCGGAATTCGAGGAAGCTGTCGCAGCAGCGGCGGAGGATGCGGTTGGGGATGAGGAAGAGTGGCGGGAGAGTAATTGGGATCCAAAGACGACGACGCCGTTGGCTGAGAGAGCGGACGAAGAATTAGGACTCCATGGGAGATGCTGATGGTGAGGAAGGAAGTAATAGTTAGGATTTGATAAAAGTTTTGATGATTTTCTCCACATGGCGGCGACAACTGACGATTTAACGCCGGCGAACAGATCCTATCACTACCGTGAAGCAGTAGTAGGAGAGTGGAGAGCTAAACCTTTTGATCAAAATGTTAATGGGAAAAAGATCGAGACAACCACACGGCACGCCCTCCGGCTCTGGGTCCCACCCTTTTTGGGTCTTCTTGACCTTTCAACAGGAAAACAGGCTTCCATCTTAATTGGGTCAGGTCGTGCACGGTTCTCCTGGGCTGAATCTGTACGTGGATTGGGTTGCGATTTAGTAGGTAAAAGCACTGAATTCTGGGCCCACGTTAGATCATTCCACAGACTATTTTTTTTTTTTTGAGAATCATCATTCCATTCTTCCTTCTTTTCTTTTCTTTTTTCTCTTTTCCTCTTATGGCTTTTTTAACTCTAATATTTTAGATTCCTCAAAAAAGAAAAAAAAAACTCTAGTATTCTAGATACTTTTATGGAATCTACCAATTTATGCACTGCTCGAATATACATGCTATGATATATATATTTTTTTTTAACAGATGTTGATACATATATATAACAACCGCACAACTTGAATGTAGATCCGCCTTGATATATATAGACCTGGCAAAATGGATATTGACACGGCAACCAAACACGAAATTAGTAGGTATATGTTAAAGATTTCAACCTGTTCAGTTAAATGGGTTGACCCGACACGATACGAAAATTAGCAGGTCAGGTCGCAGGTTGACCCGCCATCCCGACAGGTACCTGTTTATGACCCGATTATATTTAGGGTATAGATCTTTGACTAATTTAATATAAGACTCATTCAATTTTTAAGGTCACATTACTACAATTATCCAAAAATATTTTTCTAAATAATTTAAAATATTATTACATTATGATTTTATAATTATAATTTGATTTAATATATGAGAAAATCCAATTGTATGCTTATTTGCATAAAAAATACAACCACTTGTGCAAAATAGAAAAATTTCAAACTAATTTTTATGCTTGTTACATTTAATAGGTAACCTGCGGATCAACCGAACCCGACATGATAATAAACCAGTTGGACACAACACGACACGATTATTAAATGGGTAGTTTTTTCTATAATCGTGTTTTTCTGAACCTTGAACCCTAAACCTTAAACTCTAAAACCCTAAACCCTAAAATTCTAAACCCTAAATCTTAAATTTTACACCCTAAAATATTGATCACATTTTATTAAATATAGTATGTATAAGATAAGGGTACTTTTATCAATTGAAATCTATCTTGAATAATAATATTTATCTCTTATAAAAATTTAGAAATTCAACTAAAATGGGATTAGTTAACCCTTATTTATTACTCTTTAACGAGTGCCCTATAGACACTTGTTAGCATTAGTTAACCCTCTAATGGATGTCGGGTTTTTCCCTAAATTTTTTCTCTTAATAAAATTCGGGTGGCGACTCCTTTGATGTAGTGAGGGATCAAATTAATTTTTGGTCGGTCCTCACAGTTGGAGACTCCGCTGGGGACTTAGAGGGTTCAAGAAATTGTGTGCAATCGTTGATTATTGTATGCTTCTTTGTTTGTCATATGTGTGCCTTGCATTCATGATTGTTGTGTGAAGCTTCTACCTTAAGAGGGTACGGGGATCCTAGTCTGTTACATATCGTCATACGGGGTTATCGGCTAAAGTGAATCTATTTCTCGCCATTTAGCAATGATAGGGGTTGGTAGGCCTGCGACCTCACGCGACACACTACGTCACATGTGACTAGGCCAAACTATCCCTTAGGGTGCGTTTGTTTCATGGGACTGGGATGGGCGCGTTGGGACTGTGTCCCAAAGGGCGGATGTTTGAAACGCGGGGCTCACTGTTCACGCGGGATGCGTGCCCAAATAACTTGGGACAAAAATGATTTTTTTCGTCCCAAAGAAAAGGTGGGGACGAAAATCTGTCCCATGGACAGCACTGTTTCCTTCCCGACTTTGCCCCTCTTAATTTTTCACAATGGCAAAAATATCCTCCACACAAAATCCCTTCAATTTTTTTTTTCACGCAAAATCCCTTCAATTTTTTTCTCCTGCTCACCTCCTCAGCCGCACCAACTGCAAGTCCTACAACTCCTCCATGGAGTCAGCCGGCGCCGATTCCGACGGGCGTGAGTTCAAGAACGCCGAAGACATGTGGAAGGAACACACCAGAGACTCGAGCTTGAAGACCCAATGGTACCATGACGGTGTTGCCTCCATACAACCTTTCCTCAACCGGATTGCTAGCAGCGGCGACACAAAAAAAGAAGGAAGAGGGGAGGAGGAGGGAGGAGGAGGGTGGAGGAGAGTGGTCGGATCTGTGGCGGTCAACTTTGGCGAGGGAGAAGAGGGTGGCGCGGAGGAGGCTGCGCAGAGGAGAAGAAGATGGAGGCGCAGTGGACGAAGCCTTCTTCCCGGTGAGTGAGTGCAAGGGGGCTAGAGGACAGGGACTTGAGGAAGGAAGAGGGGAAGGTGCAGGGCGAAAGGAGGGGTGGGCGGGCGTCGGGTTTTTTAGGGATAGGTTGAACTTTTTTTCATTTTTCATTTTTTCACAAAATTTTTGAGATGAGAAAGGAGAGGCGGTGAGGCTTGTTTAAACTAGTAAATTATCACATTTAATTTTTATATTTTGAAACTAGTAAATTATCACAGTTAATTTGTTGAAATCTTAACTAATTGCGTGTATGGAGACTTATTTCCTTTTTTATTTTCTAAATTTGAAGATGATAGTAAAGATGAGTTTGTAGACGAGGAGCAAAATGAACACCTCCCTGGTTTCAGCCTCTTTTCCTCACGCACTTTTGAAGATGAAAACTTTATTAAAATCCACTATAATAAAATGAGGCACTCTTTTCATTACTTGAATTTTTTTTGTGATGATGATTCTTGCATGCATGATGAATGTGAATGTAATGAGATGAACTTGTCGACCAAAAACTAGGGTTAATCATCCTCTAATGCTAAACTTTGAATAACCATGATGATTATCTGGTCTTGATGATTAACAAATTACATGTCCATTACTAGCTTTGCTTGTGTTGATTTTTACTTGCAGGAAAATTATGGTTTCTGCCGATACCATATCTTGGACACACGACATATGGTTTTTATCGATACCATATCTTGGATACACGACATATGGTTTTTACCGATACCATATCTGAAGCTGTCAACATCAACTTTTTGTGCAAGTTGCGTGTGGTCCTGCAAGCATTTAAATCCCACTCCCAGTCATTTAAATTGGAGAACAAGTATGAGGGAAGACTTTATGGAAGTGCAGATGATGTGTAACGCCCCAATTTTTCATAATTTATTTTATAGAATTTTTAGAATTTTAATTCCAATTTTACCCCTTAAAATATTCCGAGTTTTGGCCAAGAAATTAATTCTTTTTCCTTGGTTAAATGTCTTTTATCTTGGAGTCGTCTTAAATTGAGGTTCCGTTGCGGATCGTTTCGAGTTCGGGGTTGAGGAGTTGTTTTGGATGTAGTTTTATTGAAACTACGTAGTTTTGAGGGGACAAAGGAAAAAAAAGAAGAGGAAACGTTGACTAGGGCGGGTTAACCACGCCTCAGTCCAAAACGACGTCGTTTTGAACTGGGGCCGGCTCTCACCCTAAAAACCCTATCTCTTTTCCTTCCTTTCTTTTCTTTTTCTTTTTCCTCTTCTCTTCTTCCTTCCGCTGCTACCCCTTTCTCTCTTTTTACTTTGCTTCTCTTTTACTCTCTTCCCTACACCCACCAATCGAACGTCGCCAATAACCCATCTCTCTCATTCTTCTTTTCTGGTCGCCGCCGCCCGCCGTCGTGTTGCCGGCCTATTGTTGAAGCAAGGTTGCAAGGAGGGGCCTTTGGGCTCGGGCGAGGTCGCGATGAAAAGCCACCGCCGCCTGTGTTTCCGGGTAAGCTCCGTCGTCTCTCTCTCTTCTCCTCTTCTTTATGCTTGGCCGAGTTTGTGTTAACTTGGTTGTGGCTGTTGTTTTTGTTGGATTCAGGCTTCCTGGGTGTTGTTAGACTACGTGTGGCTGTGGTCTGGTGTTGTTGGTGGCGGTGATGCTTGCTGTGGTGGTTGTTTGGCTCGTGGTGTTGGTTGGCGGGTCTGGTCATCTCTGCGGTGGCCGGATCTGGTGGTTCTGGCCTGGGGTTGTTCAAGCAGCGGCTCGACATTGTGAAGCTGGGGTTTTTATGTGTTCGGCAGTTGTTGGTGGGGAACAAGAGTGTTGGTTCAGGGATCTGTTGCTATTGGGGATCGATTTGTGTTTCGGTAAGGATCCGGCCTTGTCTTTTCCCCTTTTCAATTCGTCTTTTAGGTTCGGTGTTGGTAAGTGTGTTTTGTGTTGTTGTTGCTAAGCATGTCTCGGTTTGACAGAATCTTTAGGGGCGATTTTGGAGTTGTTGAGGAATTCCGGCGAGTTCTGATCGGATTCCGGCGAGCAGTGCACTATTCCGGCGAGGCAGGATATATTCCTGGCTTGAAGGGTACCTTTTCCGTTGATGTTATGTACTTGTTGTTCCATACATGACATGTAAAATAATTAAGTGGATATACGTGATGTACCGGGACTGATCGGGTTTAGTGGAACCGTGTGTGGGAAATGAGTGGCACGTGGCCGAATTATGTCCGACGTGTGTATTATCTCTAGGTCGGGTAACCTTGGGCTCGGGTATGACTTTAGAGCGGGGGTTAGGGAAACATGGCCCAGGCCCATTAACGAGCGTTAGGACCTTGTATGATATTCTTGGACCATAACCAGATTTGGTCTTTAAGCCCAAGGTCATATGTGGATAAATGTTGGATTTTGAAGATGTGGGCTATAGGCCTAGTGACCATGTGGACTTTGAGATGGATAAGGAGTTTGGACATAGCTGGGCTTTAAGCCTGTGAACTTTAGGCCCATGACGTGTTGGAGACGGAAATTGTGAGTAAGAGTGTATCTTTGGGCTCGTTCCTGAACTACCTTCACGGCATGTTAGAGTGGGCAGGGTTTAACGATTAGTTGCATTCCACGAGCATGCATGTTGTATTTTATTGTACATCTTTGTGAGATATAGTGTTTATATGTATAGGCATGAGACATAACTCAGGAGCAGCAGGGATTAGTGGTGGATAAGATGAGCGCCATCATAATTGAGGTGACTCTATAAGACGTATATACCTGTATGTGAATACTTATTAGTTTGGTTAGTAGTACTGCTTGCTGAGTATGCTTCATACTGTTGACTGTGTTATGTACCTGGTTGTTTATGTGCTGAATTGCCATGATAATAATTATGAGCTGCTTTGCCATGCGTTTCTCCTATGAGCTATTATTGCCATGCTTGGGATATATGCTGTCTTGCTATATCATGTTTATTGTGAGCTTTAAGCTCTGATTAGAGAACCTCTGTAATGGTACACAACTTATATACAACTTGAGGAGTCACTTATACAATTTCATAATTGGTAACGTAACGTACCTGAATAATTAATAATCTACTGTGGGGCTGTTGACAGGTAGCACGGAGTGGGAGAGTGGGTACCCCTCGGGTTTTGAGTTGGATAAAAACAGAGATTTAGAGACGGTACCTTGGGGATTAGATGGATGCACCCCTTGGTTAGTTTTGTACTGAGAGCATCCCTCAGAGAGGCGCCGCCATGAGGAAGGTGGGTGTACCCCTTGGTTAATTTATACCTGATATTGGTATGTACTGAGTGCACCCCTCAAAGAGCCGTCGGCCACCTGAGGTGTTTCAGTGGTTAGTTTTGTTTCGGATCTTACCCCTTCCGATGTGAGTATATTTTGGGTTGAGCCCTGGACTGATCAGTCGCTACCGCGCCCGACGCACACTGTAGAGGGCCCTTAATAATAATAAAAGCAATAAAGAATACAAATAGATAATTCATATAACTCTTATGTGTGTGGTATTTGACACGTGTTGATCGTGTGTGTATACTTGTGCTCGTGGACTTACTCACCCTACGAGCCTGTATTCGTGTGAGACTCATATAAATCACCACCGTGGTTTTACAGAACATTAGTAGCTTGTTGACGGTCGCTCTTACCTCGGGTATCAAACTCTTTCATTTCAGCAGGTAGCCGTGTTTCCTTCCTGGTGGATCCATAGAGTTGACGTTTCATATGTTCTACACTTGTCATAGACTTTATTGTTGTTATTTCTCCGCTGTGTGTTTTTGTCGGGATACTGTTTTGGTTTCTTGGATTTTGATCAGTTTTTATTTCGGTTGGTTTCATCGGTGTTACTTTGGCTAGTTAAGCCTGATTTATATTTGACTCTTGTATCCCGATGTTTATTTTTGGTTACTCTGAGATATTGAGTTGATGTTTTCACACAGAGTTTTGGCATCCCTGGTTTTAAGGGCATTTTGGACATTTTATAATTGTTTATGTTTTGTATTATCATTTTTTTGATGCGGTCATTTCAGCTTGGTAGCAGAGCAGGCTTTAGGTCTTTTGGGTATTCAAACAAGTGTCTGTTGTGATTGTTGTTCATAAGCCTGTTCCAGTTTTGTGTCATTTTTATAAACTATTTTTGACAAGTTGCATTCCTACAGGCGTCGACATGGAACACCAGGATCAGCACAATCCCGAGGGGCACGCTCCTAGTCATGTTTCCGACAACGTGTCGGTGATGCATATTCCCGTTGGATAAGGGAATGATAACGTGGTACAGGACGATGCAGCAGGAGAACAGGTTCCTGTTGGACAGGGAAACGTGAATGCAGCAGGGGCTGGTGCTGCGGGAGCTAGACAACAGAATGTAGTACCTCCTGGTATGGACCCGGCGATGCTGCAGTAGTATCAGGCTTTTCTCCAGTGGCAGTAGTTTCAGCAGTTTCACCAGCATCAGCAGGGGGCAGCCAGTACCTGCTGCAGATCCCATGGTGGGTAGTTTGGAGAGTGGCTACAAACACATCAGCAAGTCGGGGATTGGAGAGTTCTCGGGCGAGGGCAAGGTGGAAAAGCTGGCAGATGTTTGGTTCAGACAGGCGGAGAATGTGATGGAAAAGTTCACATGTTAGCCAGCGTCTCGGGCAAAGTATGTGGCCTACATGTTCACTGGTTATGCTCTTACATGGTGGCAGGAGCTGGTGGCAAATATGCCTAAACCAGTGGTGATGCCGTGGGAAGACTTCAAGGAGAGGTTCTATAAGGAGTTCCTTTCTATCAATTACCGGGAGGAGTTGAAGAGGCAGTTCCTTGATATCAGGCAGGGGGATGATGAGTCAGTCACTGCATTTCGGATTCGGTACAAAACTCTTCTCTCCTATGCCAGGGAGTT
The DNA here is from genome assembly GCA_028386065.3 of Turnera subulata. NCBI lineage: Eukaryota > Viridiplantae > Streptophyta > Magnoliopsida > Malpighiales > Passifloraceae > Turnera > Turnera subulata. Next base: position 3,717 of record JAKUCV010007786.1, on the reverse strand, counting down.
TATGCCAGATGAGGAGACCAAGTGCAGACGGTTTGTGAATGCCCTACGCCACACCGTGGGGGCACCTGTGGCCAGTGGGAGGCACAAGACCCGGGATGCAGTTTGTGAGGCTGCCGTGGACATGGAAAGAATCCTTTTGGCAGCACAGTAGGCTCGAGCAGCTGGATAGAAGAAGCGGGATTCATCTTTTCCAGACAGTGGCAGTCAGCCGAAGAGGCAGTATACAGCTTTTAGTGGTGGTTATTCGGGTGGTTCTTCTTTCCGTGGGTCTAAGAAGAACTGGGGAGCTGGCTACAGAGGCGGATCAGGTAGATCTTCTGGTGGCCAGTCGCATCAGGATGTGTCCCGTGGACAGGGTGTTTCAGAGCCACGACTTAAGTGTTGGGGTTGTGGGCAGTTTGGGCATCTTAAGCTCAATTGTCCAGAGAGGACTGGTGGTGGATCTCAGTACACGGTTCAGAGTTCTGTAGCTTCAGGCCCAAGCAGGGGCAATGGTTACAGAGGTCGTGATCGTGGTAATGGATCTGGGGGTAGAGGTGGAGTGACGCAGGCGGCTACACCTCGAGTCTATGCCATCACCAGAGAGGAGGCTACTGATGCTCCAAAGGTCATTGCAGGTATATTTATGGTTTTTGGTCATCGTGCACATGCTTTGGTTGATCCAGGCTCTACCCATTCTTTTATTTCACGTGCATACATGACTAGACATGATTGTGATGATGATGACCTAGGTAGACCCTTGAGAGTTCGGTTACCTACCGGTAGTATAGTTAGTGTGGATCGGGTATGTAGGAATGTATCCGTTGAGTATGATGGTGAGTGTTTTCCCACTGATCTTAGTGTTATGGATTTGAGTGAGTTTGATGTGATTCTTGGCATGGATTGGTTTTCTAGATACCAAGCAGTGGTAGATTGCCGAGCTAAGGAAGTGGCTTTGTGTTCTCTTTTAGGGCGTAGATTGGTGTTTGTTGGGGAGCGAAGAGCTCTTTCTGCTTATTGTATATCAGCTATGCAGGCTTTCAGGATGATTCGGGAAGGATGTGATGCGTTCCTTGCCCATGTGGTGGACTCTACGGTACCAGTGCTGGGTTTGGAGGATATCCCAATAGTGAGGGAGTTTCCAGAAGTTTTTTCTGACGAGTTACCAGGTTTACCTCCGGAACGAGAGGTTGAGTACACAGTGGACTTGGTACCGGGAGTTGCTCCTATCTCTATTCCACCTTACAGGATGGCTCCGACTGAACTTCAGGAGTTGAAGAAGCAGTTGGAGGAGTTGCTAGAAAAAGGTTTCATTAGACTAAGCACTTCACCTTGGGGTGCCCCGGTCTTATTTGTTTAGAAGAAGGATGGTAGTATGTGGATGTGTGTGGACTACAGACAGTTGAACAAGGTGACTGTGAAGAACAAGTATCCGTTGCCTAGGTTGATGACTTGTTTGATCAGTTGCAGGGAGCATCTGAGTTCTTAAAGACTGACTTGCGATCCGGATACCATCAGGCCAGGATTGCTGAACAGGACATACCAAAGACAGCTTTTCGCACTCGGTATAGTCACTATGAGTTCGTTGAGGTTCCCTTCAGGTTGACAAATGCTCCTACAGTGTTCATGTGTGTAATGCATGGGGTGTTCCATGAGTTTCTAGACCGGTTTGTGGTTGTTTTCATTGATGATATACTGGTCTACTCGAGGAGTAAGGCCGAGCATGAGGAGCATTTGAGTCTGGTGTTCCAGAGGCCGCAGGAGAAGCAGCTTTATGAAACGACCGCAACCCAAAAACGACAATACAAAATATAAACAAAAATAAAATGTCCAAAATGCCCTTAAAACCAGGGATGCCAAACTCTGTGTAAAAACATCAACTCCATATCTTAGAGTAACCAAAAATAAACATCGGGATACAAAAGTTAAATACAAACCAGGCTTAACTAGCCAAAGTAACACCGGTTAAACCTATTGGAACAGCAACTGATCAAAATCCAAGAAACCAAAACAGTACCCACCAGGAAAGAAAACGCAGCTACCTGCTGAAATGAAAGAGTTTGATACCCGAGGTAAGAGCAACTGTCAACAAGCTACTAATGATCTGTAAAACCACAGTGGCGATTTATATGAGTCGCCAACTCAATGTACAATATAAGACAAACATACAGGCACACGAAGACAGGCTCGTAGGGTGAGTAAGTCCACGAGCACAATTATACACACACAATCAACATGTGTCAAATACCACACATACAAGTGTTAGGTGAATTATCTGGTTATTACATTCTTATCATTATTAAGGCCCTCTACTGTGTGCGTCAGGCGCGGTAGTGACTGGCCAGCTCCCTAGGGTGTATGCCCAATATAATCATATATATACTGTATAAATATCAACACCGGAATGGGTAAATTCCGACAAAGAAAACCACTAATAAACATGTGACCGACAGCTCTAGGAGGGGTGCTCTCCTCAAAGAAATTATAATACAAACCTTGGGGTACACCCGTAAGTCCCCAAGTTGCCAGCTCTGTGAGGGGTGCTCTCACAAAAAAAAAATGGACAATAACAAATAACCAAGGGGTACACCCGACAAATCCCCAAGGCGCCAGCTCTGTGAGGGGTACTCTCACTAATATACTAACCGAGGGCGTACCCATCAATTCCCTCGTCGCCGTCTCTGTGAATACAATTCACTAAATAACAGGACCCGAGGGGTACCCTCTCTTCCCTCTCGGTGCTACCGGTCAACAGCCCCACAGTAGAACTTATTAGTTATTCAGGTACATTATGTTACCAATTATGAAATTGTATAAGTGTCACCTCAAGTCGTATATAAGTTGTGTACCATTTCAGAGGTTGTCTAACTGAGCCTAAGCTCACAACATACAGGATATAGCAAGTCAGCATATATCACAAGCATGGCAATAACAGCTCATAAGAGGATCACATGGCTAACAACATATATTTATTGTCACGGTAATTCAGCACATGAACAACCAGGTACACAACACAGTCAATAGTATGAAGCATACTCAACAAGCAGTACTGCCTAACCATACCAACAAGTATTCGTATACAAGTATATAAGTCTTATAGAGTCACCTCAATTATGATGGCGCTCTGTCTGTCCACCACTAGTACCAGCCGCTCCTGAATTATGTCTCATGCCTATACACATAGACACCATAACTCACAAGGATATTCAACAATAAATAAGTTATGCATGCTTGTGCAATGCAACCGTGAGTTAAATCCAGTCCGACCATTTTACTTCCACTCACCAAACTATAGCTCCAAGTCACGGGCCTAAGGTTCAAAGGCTTAAAGGCCAACTAAGTCCAAAATCATAATCCTGCCTAAAATCCTCATGGTCACTGGAAGCCCATGATGCAGCAACAACCCTAGAATGCCACTAGGTTCACCTCTGCAACTAATTGATCCCAAGACCTCCAATCTCCAATCAAACTAGGGTTTAGTATTCCTATTCTTCACCTCCTAAACTCAAAGGATTAGGCAACAAATAAATGAGGAATATAAGGAGTTGATTAATCACCACAAGTAATAACACTTGATAAGAAAAATCAATCCTAAAGAGTAAAGTCAAGAGAATCCCTCTCTTGTTTTTGATTGAATCCCTCAATCAAGAAGCACACCAAAGGAGAGCATTTAGCTTCCTTAAAATCACTCAAATTTCATCTATATTCTGATTACAAACTTGATACATGGTTGGCTTT
>JAKUCV010007785.1:0-10148 GCA_028386065.3 Turnera subulata | reverse complement strand
ATAGCGTGCAGTCACTTTCTTCTTTTCCCGGAGTACGGACGTGGACATCCCAGCAGGTAGCCGTGCTTGTTCTTCCGGTTGGATCCATAGTGTCGGCATGCATACTGTTTTGTTTTTCATATTCCATTTATTACTTCCGCTGCTTTGGATTTTTGTTGAGATGTCTATTGATTTTGGATTACATTATCGGCGGGATTGCCGGGTTTACATTTTGATGATGTATCGGCAGGATGCCGGGTTTGATTTGAGGCTTGCATAGCCGGTTTGACTATGTTTGTTATGACATCTCTTTTCATTGAGGATTTTGGATATTGTTTTGATATTGATTTTCGTGTTCCGGGTTTCAAGGGTATTTTGGTAATTTCCTTCTGTTTGAGTATTTTACTGTTAAATTGGATCACGGGTGTTTCAGTGTTCCTAGGATACTCAACTAGAAGTAAAGCTTATAAAGTTTACAACAAAAGAACACTTATAGTTGAGGAATCAATACATGTGGTATTTGATGAAATTGAGTCAACTAACAATGATGATGCAGTTGAGGATGTGTTTTGTCAACAGCCTAGAGATATTATTGCTGACGTTCCTGAGAGGTCTGCTGAGATTGAAGAAGAGTTGCATGATGATACCGCAATTCGACATGAAACCAATTCATAAGCTGCAGCACATGCAATACCTGACAGTTCGGCATTGAAGGTGCCAAAAGGACTGTCAACCAGTGACATTATTGGAGATCCATCTAAAGGCGTAACTACAAGATCATCCTTGCACAATCTTAATCCCCATCAAGCTTTTCTCTCACAAATTGAGCCCAAAAATGTCGATGATGCCATTAATGATGAAAATTGGGTGATGGCTATGCAAGAAGAGCTCAATCAATTTGAGAAAAGTGATGTTTGGAAATTAGTTCCTTTACCCGCCAATTACCCAATAATTGGAACTAAATGGATATTTAGGAACAAATTGGATGAAGCTGGAAATGTGACAAGGAACAAAGCTAGGCTTATGGCACAAGGCTACAACCAAGAAGAAGGAATTGACTTTGATGAGACTTTTGCACCCGTTTCTCGCCTAGAGTCCATTCGAATGCAACTTGCATATGCATCCTATAAGTCCTTCAAACTCTACCAAATGGATATGAAAAGTGCCTTTCTGAATGGTGTAATCATGGAAGAGGTGTGTGTGGAGCAACCTCCCGGATTTGAGGATTATGAGCATCCAAAATATGTCTATAAGCTTAAAAGGCTCTATGTGGGCTCAAACAAGCTCCAAGGGCATGGTATGACAGGTTAAGTACATTTTTTCTCTCTCAAAACTTTTTTAGAGGTAAAGTCGATTCCACACTCTTTGTGAAACACCAAAAGAATGACTTATTTATTGTGCAAATCTATGTTGATGATATATTATTTGGTCCTACTAATGATGCTCTATGTCAAGATTTTGAAAAATTAATGCATAGTGAATTCGAGATGAGCATGATAGGGGAACTAAACTTGTTTCTTGGATTCCAAATCAAACAATATGATGATGGCATCTTCATTGGTCAAACTAAATATACAAAGGAGCTACTCAAACGGTTTGGCATGTCAGACGCCAAAGTGAGCCCAACTCCTATGAGCACAACAACAAAGCTTGATAAAGATAAATCCGGTAAAGATGTGGACATTAAGAAATATAGAGGTATGATTGGAGGTCTCCTCTATCTTACTGCATCTAGACCTGATATTATGTTCAGTGTGTGCTTATGTGCTCGTTTTCAAGCATGTCCTAAAGAATCTCATTTAAGGGCTATTGAAAGAATCTTTAAATACCTAAATGGAACACCCTCTCTAGGTCTTTGGTATCCCAAGGTTGAATCATTTAATTTAATTGGATATTCTGATGCTGACTTTGGTGGATGCATGCTTGATAGAAAGAGTACTAGTGGGACATGCCAATTCTTAGAAAATTCACTAGTTTCTTGGTCTAGTAAGAAACAAAATTCAGTGGCTACATCAACAACCGAGGCAGAGTATGTGGCTACAGGATCTTGTTGTGCACAACTTCTTTGGATGAAACAAACATTACTTGACTATGGTTTGAAGCTTGACGTTATACCAATCTTATGTGATAGTTCTAGTTCCATAAACTTGACTAAAAATCCTATTCAACACTCAAGAACTAAACACATAGAAATAAGGCACCATTTTATTAGAGATCATGTGCTTAAGAAAGATATAACACTTGATTTTGTCACAACCGAGAGGCAGATATAGCACTTGATTTTGTCAAAACCGAAAGGCAGCACTAAACCTTTGAAGGAAGAACAATTTGCAAAAATTTGGTTGGAGCTAGGTATGTGTAATGCACCTTAAATTCAAAGACATCCAAGTATGTTTTCTGATTATTCTGAGCATAAAACATGCATTCAAAACACACACATATCACTTAGAAAATCTGAGCTATGATGAGCCTAAAAAGGATGGCTAGAAGTCTACACAAAGTGGGTTAATGGTCACGATTTGGCATCTGTGAGACCATTATGTCAATGGTTGTGAGTAAAGAAATAAAATAATATTCACGGGTCTGACATTATGCAAGTGGGTGGAAAAGTAGCTACAGTGTTATCTTAGACAGTGAGCTAAATTGCCAGGGAGACAACCGTTACCTATTAGGCTATATGGTTGAGTGTTATAAGTGCTATAAATCTCTTTTCTACCCGTTGGATAAAAACAGTAACCCAACTCCACTACATAACCTTCATCCTTATCCAACCTTCACTTCACACCAAAATTTTAGCCATTATCACCTCAATCAATTCTCTAAATTTTCGGTTACTAGATATGGGAAGAGCAAAGATTTCCTCCAAACCCTCAAACATCGAGAATCTTATACCTCCTACCTCTCCAAAGAATTCCACTACCCGAGTTACCAGAAACTCAAAACCCCCTCCATCAACTCCATCCACAAGACCTCCAAATACTCTACCAAAACCTCCTAAAAAGCGAAAACACTCCTCTCCAAAGATGTCTTCCACACCTTCAAATCCACCTGAACCAATCACTGACCAAGAGGCTGTAAAAACTCTTGCAAATATTGCAGCCTCCTTAGATGAGTTCTTATCCCAGTTTCGAATTCCTCCACACCTCACTGATCCCATTGAGCAGACAAAATTCTGTGCCTTGAAAAAGAAATCAATGATTGATCACTTTGTAAAGGAACTCGATCTTGAGAAGCAGGCCAAGGTACTTGAGCTTGTTCAAAAACAACCCTCACTCATTGCCCTTCCTCCTGTTGATAATCCATCCATTACCCAGAATATTTTTTAGGTTCCTCTTAACCCTACTCCTAAAAATCAACCCGAGAACCCTAGGAACTCCTCTAAGAAAACTCTCTCAGATGATAACACTCCTATAGCCCAGAAATATCCACCCAAAAGAGCCAAAACCACTGCTACTAAGAAGTCCACTCGACCAGAAAAGCTTATGGCATCTGCGATGCCAAAGCGGACGCTACGGGACAGCACCCGGGTACAAAGGTTGAAGACATCAGCATCTAGAAAGGGAAAAGAAAAAGTGGTTTATGAGGTTGCTGAATCAGAGGAAGATGATGAGGATGACGATGAAGTGATTCCTGATGTAACCCTTGAGGGAGTAATCGGGGATACACCTATGGTGCCTGAGGGTGAAGAAGAAGGATCTGAGAGTGAAGAATGCTACGAGCCCTCGGTCAAGTATGTCAGCAAGTCAGGGAAACTCTCCAAGTCCAAAAAGAAGGTTAAGAAGACTGTTGATGATGAGGAGGAAGAGAAGGATCCCACTGGAATTCTGGGCAGTGCTTTCAAATTTCTGAAATCTGTTTCCGTCCACTTTGAGGATTTGATTGGGTCTGGTGTTATGGAAACAGTAGAGCGGGCTCAACTCACCACACTAGCCACTCTTCAGGTATCTACTTATGAATCCTTGGTTCAGGATTTCCACACAAATATGTTACCTAAGCATGATGATATTGGTAACATTATTGGTCTTCAAAGCACAATTTGTGGGATCTCTGTCTTTGTCAATGCCAAATTGATTACGAAGCTGCTGAAATTGAAGAAAGGGTCTGTTAGGTACTATAACACTACCTCTGGAAATCCTATCAATGTGCCCAACACACCTAGTATTTCTGAGCAGAGGAAGAAGTTATTTGGGCAGTCCACCAAGAAGGGTTCCTATTAGGATCATTGTCCCGAGCATAGGTTGGTTCTTTATTTTATCACAAGAGTCTTAATTCCCCGTGGAGGACACCAGACCTTGCTCAAGACTTATGACATGTGGCTTTTGGGTTGTGTGCTGACAAACAGTCCTATTGACTATGGGTACATCATCTTTCACCATCTTCGTCTCTCTGCTGCTCGACCTTATGGAAGCTCATCACCCTGATTGTTCGTCACTTTGGTGTGATTCCCACCAAAGCGCATCATCCGGTACTTGGTGATTCCATTTGCACTACTACTCTTAGCAAGATGCGGCCCAAAAGGAACAAACATGGGGTGTTTTGTGTGGTCCAGCCGAGCACTTCTAAGAATGCCCGTATTGAGGCTTTGACTGAGGAGATAAAGGATGTGAAGGAAGAGCTGTATGAGCTTAAAGGTATGATGAAAAAAATTATGGAAATGGGAAAAGCTCAACTGGATCTGTTGGTTGCCAAGCATGCGGTTGAGACAACCAATGAAGGAGATGAGGATGATGATGGTAGTGATGATGTTGAGTCTTCTAATTCCTCGTCTGGCCAGAAATCTGCCAGTGTTTGATCTCTCATGGCTATCCAGATCTGATGCTCAATTAGGATCATGCATGTTTTATCTTTGCTTGTTTACCTGGTTCTTTATCATTGCTGTTAGTTATGGAATTTTCGATGTCAATACGTCTATCTGTCTGCTGTTATTTGGTTCTTATCTCGGATATTTGATGTTGCTTAGGATGTTGCTGTTGTTTTAGTTCTGGCATCTTAGGTACCATAGTGTCTAGTTCTACCTTTGTTGTGCTTTTTGTGATGCCAAAAGGGGGAGATAACTATAGAAGATCACGGGGACATGTGGATTTGTATTTTTCGACATGTTCATTTTATTTCATTTAATACAATGTGGCTTACAAAATTAATGTCTTAAATTTATTCTTCTGCTCCTTATGCTCTAACTATTTGAATGATGCACAAATTGGATAAATATTTTAGTTAGGGGGAGCATATGTTGAGGGGGAGCTTAGAATACACAAAATTCACATATCCACATAGTTTAAGGTTTTTCATCATAAAAAAGGGAAAGAATATGAATCATTTGATGATTAGGAAGATGCTTAAGGTTAATTAAGTATGCTTAGGCCTAATCAAGTATGATTATTAACATAAGGCATGGATTAAATTGTGACATTGATTATACTATTATAATATACCTTTAAATATAATTTAATATGTCAATTACTATTAAATAATTAAATGCACTAACTACGTTATGACAAACCTATGTATAGCATCTTGTGCTTCTAACCATGATTTGCAGCTCACACAAGTGCCCCATCCGTGATCAACTCCTTGGAAGAAGAAGTGAGTGGGATTGGAGAGTGTGTTAGTGCACATGAGATGTCGCTTTCATCAAAAGACATCCATGTGACTTGATTTGTTTAATCCCTATAGGGATTGGTCAAAGGAACCTAGTACACTACCATTTGTGGAATCTGAATCAATGAAAAGGCTACCATAAACAAATCAAATGTCAACTTAATTCAAACTTCCTAGGACCAAACTAGGACTATGCTAAACAATGTTATCAATGACAAAAAGTTGCTGGCAGCTGGATCTCGTGCCAAAGTGAGAGGGACAACAGGCAAAGTGGACGTTGACGCTTTGGCACCTCGGAAGACAAACCAGCTGGATGGAAAGGGACATGCAACAGATCTTTTGAATTTGCCACCATCCAACTTGTCTATATAATGAGATGCTGATTCAACGAGAACCTCAGAGCTGCTAAACCGAGATTCCGAATTCAAGCAAAGTTAGTGCACTTGCAGTTCTTAAAGTTAAGCAAAAGAGAGAGAGATAAACACTTTTCTTAGTTCATTCATTGAGTGATAATATTTGAAGGGAAAAGTTGTTGTACTTAGAAATATCTTCTAATTCAAAGGGTTTGTGTAAGGCAAAGCTAGGGAAAGCTTTGTGGTGAGTGTGTGAGGTTAGAGTTGAGCCTAGAGAAAAACTTGTATTATAGGTTAGTGGTTGAACCCGTGAAAAGCAATAATAAGAGTGAGTTAGAAATCTCAAGGGGGATCCTTGAGTAGTGGAGGTAGTCCTGTGTGGCGAACCACTATAAATTCTGTGTCACACTTTCTCTAACCCTTTTACTCTTAGCATTTTAATTATTGTGTTCATTAGTTGTCGTAAACACAAAATTAAAGAGAAAAACAGTTTGGCATCTGTGACGCCAAATTAGGTTTTAATTATCAAGGCTAATTCACCCCCCCTTTCCCCCCCCCCCCCCCCCCCCCCTTAGCCACTTTTGGGCCAACATTATCAAAGTTGTGTACCTTATCAGTAAATCTCACATCTGGCCCTTAAGCCCACAATTAATTGCATATGATATCATCATAACAACACATGTCATGATACATGAAAAAATAACCAATAATCGGCATATAATCAAACAGGCATTCAACATAGTCAAGCATATAGCATAACAAGCTTAACTAGGCTTAAAATAGTTTACCACAAGAAATACCAAGATTGTCAGTCCGAGTACTGTAGGCAGTAACGCACACACAGGTTTATATGTCCCCTCTTGGGCTACAATAATTGCTATAGAACCTGAAGCTCTGTCCTGCCTCGACACGTCTATATTATAACAAGATTGCAACCACATATAAGGTACGCATACAATATGATGGATGCATACTAAACATCTTATTCTACCAACTTAGCAACTAAAGTCCCTAAGCCCGTCATTTAAGAATCAAGTTTGGATTTCAACCCAATTAATTTTATAAAACCAATCAAAATCTTGGAAAAGGCTAGATACCAAATTTATTGTCTATTAGGTCTAAAAGTACATTGCCTCAAATATCCAAATCCACATTAGGTCTAAAGTCCACATTAATAATAATTATTGAGCCTAGAGCCCATATGTATGTAATATATCATTTATTGGGTATGGGCCTGACCGGTTTTCATAATCATATTAAACTGAACTCACGAGCCTAGTCTTTTCGGCCTAAAGGTTCTATCCACGTTGGTGGGATTCCGACCATGCTACTCTCAACTCGTCATACTCTGTTTTACTATTTCTATTTCATTTCAATACACTGATTAAATACATTTACAGTACATATACAAAATCAAATTACGTCCTCCATGAGATGGCAGTCCACTATTTTCTCTTCATCTCGTGCAAGAAGACTATTTAATCTCAAGAAGAGATCATTCAAGCTTATGCTAAACGATGTTGTTACTACCAAAAATCACCATAAGGCCACAGTGATACGAGAGGCCCAGTCGGACAAGGGATAGGTCAAAGGATATCTGAAGTTTGCAAGAATGGGCCCAAGTTTGGCTTGATCCAATGATAAATGAGGGAGTACCCACGAATTAGAAAGGATGAACCGAATGGGCCAGTTGCCGAAACCCCAAAGGCCCCATGGCACTCACAGGTGCGGCCTAGCACCTGTCATAGACACATGCGGTAGATATTTTGGCGATGACTGCGGTACAAGAAAGCGGAATTACGAACCGCCCCAACCTGCGGCCCCTCAAAATAAAAAAGGAGGGTAAAATGGACCTTCAACCAGAGGAGTCCTGCAGAAGTACGAGCTGATACAGCCCATAGCATGACCCACAAGTGGCATCCTAGCCACTATAAAAGCACGAGAGGGGGAATGCAGCACGACACACTCACACACACAACTATGCACTCTTATCTATTTATTTTTATCTCTCGCACCCTTATCTCTTTACTTTCATATCATTTACTTTAATCTCTCGCACCCTTACTTTTTTACTTTAATCTCCCGCACTCTTACTCTTTTACTTTAATCTCTCGCACCCTTACTTTTTTACTTTAATCTCCCGCACCCTTACTCTTTACTTTAATCTCTCGCACCCTTTCTCTTTCAATTTTATCTCTCGTTACCCTTAACTCATTTACTTTTTTACTTTTATCTCTCGTTACCCTTATCTCTTCTTAACTTTTATCCTTCGATCTTGTTATCTCCTTCTTTCCTAAGTGTGTGCAGGTGATTCCTCCTCAATTTGCTATGTAATTGGTGCCCATGGTCAGAAGATATAAGACTGCAGGAGCTTATTATAGAGAATCTGTGGGCTGCGGCCATTTCAGGCTGCACATTATCTTTGTAACCCAAATATTATTAATAACATCAAGGCCTGGAGTCCTGTTCATAATTATCTTTGTCCAAAGCACAACAAGAGACGTGTCTGTCCAGAACGACTTAGTTTTGGATTTGATAAATAGTGGTGGCTTCTCCTGTTTGTCTTTGGGGCAACAGATGTAATCTAGCAACTTTTGGTTTTGATTTTGCTTGGCTATGATTTTTTTTGTATTGGAATTTGGAAGCATGCACTCCCATCCTATCTCTTGGTTCAATGGTTCTTTATCTTTTATCAATAAAATTTTTACGACTTACCAAAAGAATCAGGAAAACTCTTGAGGCTTGGGGATGACTTAGGAACTGCAAAGGCAAATAAAAAACTTTCAAATGCAAATATGATCGAAAGCTGATAATATTACTTAAAAAGATCGAAGATTAGGTGGGCAAAAAGTTCATATTCATAATAAAATACTTCCAATTGCTACCTAGTTTGTGCATCATTCCTGTATATGTTCATGAAAGTACGTATTATTTGATTGTTACTAATGGAGAGCACCAACCCATAAAAGAATACAATTCCCAGAAAGAGCAAGAAAGAGTAGATGTTGCATGATGGCAGAGAAGAATCTTAGCAGCGAAAGGGAAGAAATTGACAGTTCATGAATCATGACAGAGCTCAATAGTGTATTGGTGGCTTCAAATTAATTGCCTTTTATCAATAGAAAAAAAGCATCCCTCAACATGGGGAGAACTGCACAAGTTGTGTACCAGCATTTCATGGGAGGACAGGATATATATATATATTCTTCAAAACTGCATCTCAAACGAGATGCCATTGAGATACAAGAGTTCGAACTCTTTATTAGGCTCAATCAGATGACTTTCTCCCATGCTTATTCTTCATAAAGTCCAACCCCTAATTCGTTGCTATTTTCCTCGTCTTCCTTCTTCTTCTTCTTCTTCTGCATATGGGCATGAGGGAATTGCCTCTTTCTTCTGTTCGGCTGCTTCTTCTGATTACTCAGCTTCAGCTTACCTGAACTCCATCCTCTCCGGTCTCCATCAAATCCAATACCCATCTCTCCCATTCCTCCGAAAATCCCACGCTCTAGTTATCACGACCGGCAATGGAGACAATCCTTTTGTATCCGCCAAGCTCATTTCTCTCTACGCATCCCTCCACGCACCCCATTCCTCCACCAAACTCTTCCATTCCCTCCATCGAAAAGACACCTTCCTATGGAACTCCGTCGTCAAATCCCACTTCTCCAACGGAAACTACCTCGAAGCGTTCCGTTTCTTTACCCTTATGCGTCTCTCCGGTACTCTGCCGGACCAGTTTACGATTCCGATGGCGGTGGCCACTTGCGCCGAGCTTCTCTGGCTGCACCAGGGGAAACTGGTTCATGGGTTGGTCGCAAGATGCGGCCTTTTTGGCGGGAATTCCGCGGTAGCGTCTTCTTTTCTGTACATGTACGCGAAATGTGGGTGCATGGATGATGCGTCTTCGATGTTTGATGAAATTCCTGTGAGGGATGTGGTGTCATGGACGGCGCTTATAGTTGGGTATATACAGAACGGGGAGAGCGAGAAGGGTTTGGAAATTCTTTGCGAGATGAACAGAGTTGGTGGGGATGGTGAGAGGCCTAATTTCAGGACCCTGGAAGGTGGGTTTCAAGCTTGTGGAAACTTGGGTGCCTCTGGTGAAGGAAGTTGCCTACATTGTTTAGCAGTGAAAACGGGACTAGAGCACTCTCAGGTTGTAAAGTCCTCGCTTTTATCTATGTATTCCAAGTGTGGGAATGTCCAAGCGGCTTA
>JAKUCV010007784.1:24268-34597 GCA_028386065.3 Turnera subulata | reverse complement strand
CGGGATAGACATCCCAAGCATAGACATGCTTATCACACGAACCCAGATCATGGCCACCACAAAACAGTCTCTAACCATCCGGTCGTACCTCTACTTACCACGTGACAATTATATAATCGTTATCAAAAACCAAACTCACAGGGATCGACATCCCTAACCAAAATACCGAGGATCGACATCCTCATCACAATTCATTATTAATCCATTATTACTTAATCCAAAAGACACAGAAATTCGATACGGGGGTAAACATCCCAAAAATACCAAACAAGCACCGGGATAGACATCCCGAGCCAAAACACAACAAAAGCACAACATCCAACAATGCAACAACACTAAACACAGTAACCGAGTAATAAGGCACATATTGAAGGAAATCCATCCTCACCTTGGCCGATTACTCAACTTCGGAAACTATGACCGGTCCGACGCCGGCTCCTCGGGAAACTGCCCGATATCCAAAAACCTATACAACAAAATCATACATACACATAAATGCACAAATTCGGTATGCAATGATGCCAATACTACAAAATTACCCATCCCGGTTCTTGTTCGATATTATTATCTTTTACGGAAATTATTTTACCGTACGTATTTCCGTATATAATTTCGGTATCATACTTTAATTAAAACTCTTTTCAAAATATTTTCATAAGATACTTATAATTTTCCAAAATATAATCTCCTTAATTTTTCCAGAAAAATAATAAGCTATTTATAATTTCTAGAAAATATGTATAGTATTTATCCTTTCTAAATATATATATACAATTTAATTTTCCAACACAAATTATAATTACTTTAAATTTACAAAATGCATATCTATTTACATAAACCACAATCCTAATTTTCCAGACGAAAATAATACATATATTAAATTTCTAGAAATTATTCTCAAGGTAAGCATATATTTTTCCAATTAAAAATGGTTTTCCGAAACCAAACTTAATTATTTAACCAAGTAAATATATTTATATTTTAACACAAATACCAGAGTTAAGTTGGCAATAATTTACTCAAAATAACTATATATTTTTTTTCCAAAATATATATATCAGATTGTAAATAGATAAATATATATCAATATAGTTTTTTTTAATTAAAACGGACTGGGCCGTGAATAGTGTCGGCCCAGACCAAAGTTGCAGGCCCGAACACAGGCCCACGCTCAGCCCAGCCCAACACAGCCCACAGCCCAACCCACAACTCAAAACCCAACAGAAAACCCAAGTCCATAAACTCAACCCGCGACCCGTATCCACAGACGGATCTTGCCAAATCCGGGTCTTACCTCCGGGTAGAGCAGCAGCGCAGCGACGGCGAGCGCGGGAAAATTCTCGATTTCGAAAAAACGACTCCCGATTTTACCTTGAATTAATTACCCAAGATTAATTCAATAGTAAATCACGGTAAAACGACTTCTACAGTCCCGGTAAAAATCAAAAATTTACCCGGGCTGTTACAATGTCGTTAGGTAATATGACTATCCAATAATGTACCAAAAAAATATAACTATCCAATAAAAAAAATTCTTTAGTAAGAAAATCTTTTGTATCTCTATTTATTGAATAAAAAGTCTATCTTTGAGATTTAACCGAACCACTAAATTAAAATTTCATATTTATGATCCTTGGAAACACTAAATTGATGTTAGATTTGAGAGAACGCTAGCTGGGAAGTGTTCAAAATATCATCTCAATTCTTAACCTGAAAGAAGAAAGATAAAGCCACCATAAATATCACTGCATTTAAGGTTAAGAAATTAATACACATAAAGTATTCTTAAACAAGCCAAATTAGACCCATAGTAATAACATAAATTCATTGTTTGAAAAAGATAAATTTTGAAAGAAGGTTATTTGTGTCATTTAGTGACCAAACAATGAAAAGTTGGAGTGGGAATATTAATAGAGGAGTGCGAATATGAATGGCCTTGAGTACAGATACTGAATAAAGAAGTGTGATGATGTATAGAAACCATAGCTTATATGATGCATCTTTTGGGTAAAAAAGTTTTTCTTGTTCCTTCACTTTTTTGTTTTCGCATTTGTTGTCCCTCTTCTTTTTTTCCACTCTTCATGTCCCTCAACTCTTGAATTACAGGGCCACCAAGTCCTTTTGACCCCCAGCAGCCGGTTGGGAGCTGTGGCGCTGACACGTGTCCGTAGGGCCCACTTCAGCTGATTCTATTTTTCTTTTTTCTCTTTCTTTCCTATTTTCCATTTTTCGGAAATCATTTTTTAGGTTTTATTATATTAGTTTTTGTAATAAATATATGAGAAAAAAGAAATTTAACTTGAATTGCATTTATCATTAATCAAGAACAATTAAGAGCAACTTTAATGCATTTATCATTAAAAATATAATATAATTTTCTTAAATAAGGAAATCGTTTGTTTTTTCTTCATTAAACACAAATTTCATCACAAACCAGATAACTAAATTATTTTTTTTTTAAACACGCTTTTAATTCTTCAATCTTGCAATTTTATCAATTGCTTTTATTTTTTTCTAGGGATTTAATTCTTCCACAAACCAAATTTCCCAATCCCATATCTAAATCTAACAAAAAAAAACCTGTTCCACGGATGAAGATGACGAGCCCCAAAACCTAAACTCACACACAACTCACTATTCCTCCGGTGTCAATCCTCCCCTCCCCTAGTAGCCTCTTCCCTGTGGACATTCAAATCGTGCCCCTGGGTGGCAAGAACCACCTCCTCTGAGTCCACTACTCGAGGCCGACGAAGACAAACCCAACCCAAGCTTCACCAAAATATACACAACAGTTACCATCCACCAATTTGAATTCCCAATTAGGCATTTGAAAAAAAAAAACAAGATTAATAACCTAGTGATGATATGTAAAGAGAAGAAAAAAAAGGGAAAAAAAAAAGAAAGGGAGGAAAACGTCGGTAGTGTTGTTGTCGTTGTCGGCAATTGCTCAAGCCTCACCAAACTCCTTCGCCTGCTCACCCCGACTATCAAAGAGTACAGATCAAAGCACTTTTGCAACCCCCGTATCGCCATCAAGCATCAGCACCATAACCACCGTCATGGATCGAGCGGACAGAGGAAGGGAAAAGAGATGTACTCGGGTCGGCTCTCATTCTGAGGACCCGTTGATGCAGATTTGACACTGTCTATGGTGTCGGGCTCTAGATCCATGAGGACGGCGAGGGGTGAAAGCCAGGTGCATCACGTGGGAAAAAGCCACAACGTCGAAGAGCTTGGCCAGGAGCTTGCCGTTGTTGATGTCCCCTTCAGCGACGAACATGCTGTGGCTGCTGGCGAGGAGGGAGCAGCGGGGTGCCGACGAAGCCGGCGCGTCGGTGACGAGGACGGACATGCTGCTGTTGTGGTGGATCGGAGGCGCTGACCTGCTTCTCCCACTGGAATGGCTCCCCCTTCATGTGCTTGGTCATCAGGTCGAGGAACTGGGGAAGTCGAACGGTGCCGCGAGCTCCTCCTCGGTTGGTGGTTGGTTGAGTGGTTGCCTGGTTAGTGGTGGTGGCGGTCGAGGAGATGGCGTGGTGGTCGTAGGAGTTAGTTTTTCTTTTAAGAAAAATGGTTTGAAGATATTTTGAGTATATTTAGGAGATAATTAAGTAGAAAAGAAGGTTTGTATAATCATTTCTTTTAGCAAAACCCTAATAATTTTCTTTTATTGCTTTTCTCTTCCAGAAAAAATATAAATAATGAGTCAGAGTTTTTTTAATAATAATTTCAAATTAATTATCAGAATTAAAATTTTATTTGTTTTCTAACTATAAATAATAACTAATTTCCTTTTTAAAAAATTGAAATGATTTTGAATTGATAGGTGTGAAAATTTTATTTTTAATTATAACTGATAATTAATTTTTTTAAAATTTGTAATGATATTGTATTAAAAAAAGAAAAATAAAATCAGGTGGAGTGAGCCCCACGGACACGTGTCAGCCTCACACGCACCAACCGGCTGTAGGTGGTAATAAGGACAAGGTGACCCGATAAATTAAGAGTTGAGGGACAGGTTGAGTGAAAAAAAAGGAAGAGGGACAACAAATACGAAAACAAAAAAGTGAAGGGACAAGAAAAACTTTTTTACCCATCTTTTGATATCCTTCTGGAAATGGGGTAACACACAGGTAAGCAATCATTTCCTATGAGGGTCTTCTGCATCTGGATGTAGATTTTTTTTATCACCATTGTACACTTAACAACTTTTTATCAGCCCATTACTAAATTAGCATTTTACTGGTCACTTCATAGTCCAGTGGCTGCAAGTCTCTACCACCATATATATTCCAAGTATGTTCCTCTGGTGCCAATAAAGTTGCTATCAAATCGGGTAGCACTAGAAGTTGGAACCCCAGCATCACTGATTTGTAACAACATAAAAATAATTGACATCTTATTGTTTGCTGGCTGGTCTTGGAACCAAGTACTTTTTTTTTTTTTTGATAATGGAACCAAGTACTTTTGACTGCCATGTTTGCTTGGCCTTAAAGTGTAAGCCTGCATACTCTATTGTCTCATATCAATGTTTTAAAGGCTTAATAAATCAGCCCACCATGTATATATGGCACCCTCGGTTCAGTCACTTCGTAAAGCAAAATTAATTGTCCTTATCATCAACTTCTTGAACAGCTGCAAGTACCAGAAATGATCGACCACTAGAGTCCTACAAGCATTTGTGAACAATATAAATGTGTTTCGATTTCAAACCAAATCGAAAAATGGGTTTCCAAGCTTGAAATCTGTAAATAGAATGACTTGTATCATTGAAGTATTCATAGTGTAACTAACATTACATTCCTTTTGTGTAATAAAATGATCATGATGGTTTGTTAGTGCTCGATTATTCTTGCTCCAGACGCTTAATTACTGGTTTATGAGATAGGACAAGTATAGTTTTGTTTATCTTACAAATTAGTCATTAGTCATTAGTCTTTTAAGACATAATTAATATGCACATTCTTCTTACTTTATGAAAGATTGGCAAGTAGGCTAGCAAATTTGAAGTTACTAGTAAAATTTTGGTTGTGTAGTCCAAAATTTATTCAATCTGCTTTAAATGCACGGTTTTGCATTAAAGGAAGAAGATAGACACATAAGACATAAGAGGTTCAATATTTATCTTTTGATTTATTTCATGTATCTATATAGAAATATTCTACTAAAAGCTTTTTAGGATAGAGGAGTAAAAGACATCAACTTATAATTATTCTGCTCTTTCTCATACACAACAGCCACGTACTTCTTGGGAGCATCGCCTTCTCCACCGTCCTTCACGGTCAAGACAAGGCGGTAATTATAGCCCGAAACGACTTGTCGTTCCGCCTTCAACACGCTCTCAAGCTTCAAAGTAGCATGGTAAGCACGTACAGCAAACTCCCCTATCTCTCTTATGTGGGGATCACGGCTACTTATTGGCTGCCAATCGCCAAGGCGACCACCGTAGGCAGCGGTGGCAGCGAGGAGGAAGAGGGAGCAGAGGAGGAGGAAATGGCTGGCCATTTTGTAATGGTTGAGGTATCTATAAAGTAGTGTTTTAGAGGAGTTTATATTATGGTTTGTTTTGTGTTGATGATGGTGTGGTGTAGGTATTTATATGAAAAAGTTGGTGAGTTGATCTTTGTCTTGTGAAGCAAAAAGGGAGATAAAATCCTATTTGCTTTAATCATTTATTCACTCTAATTATACTTTCCTTCTTTTAACCCTATAATCAAATCCATGGCCAACTATTAGGAAAAAGATGGTTTATCAAGAAATTTTATGGTGGGAACTTTCCAAATTTAATTACTTTATTAATCTAATCTTACATTTGATTATATTAGGAATAATTGAACTTTTTAAATATGTACAATGAATGTGTTGATTTACTTCCTATATAATACACAATAAATTAGGAAAATAACTAAATATTAGGAGGGGAGGGGAACCATTAGTAAGTAAAGTATATCTGTGAAGATTCATTCTTTCCATCTTAGAATTTATTTATTTCTCCAATTTACCTTAAAAGTCGATTTCTCCTCCTAATATTCCTAATATAGTCAAATCTAAGATTAGGTTTATAATTAAAAATCTCAATTAGGAAATTAGAAAGAAAATATCAGCACCCATAATTAGATTACGTTAAATTTGAATTTCAGAATCACTCCAACTTCCCTATGTTCAATAATGAAAATAAATTTCTATAATAGTTGTATAAGGTGATCGAGGATTTGGCATATTTTAAAGTTAATCTAAATTCTGGGAAATGGGGGTAACAGGTAAGTATTTCTCCTGTCTATGTGATTCTCTGCATCGATCTTGATGTATCTTTCTTATCACCATTGTACACTCTTAAAAGCTTCTTGTCAGCCATTACTTAATTAACATTCCTGTTCATCACTTCACAGTCTAGTGGCTGCAAGTTTCTACCTCCATATTCCAGGTATGTTCCACAGATTTTGCTATCCATTGGGGTAGTGACTATTTACCTTGTTTTGCTTCCCTGTAAAGTGTAAGCCCGCGTAAACCATTGTCTCTTCAAGGTTTCATAAATCAGAGCACCATGTATATATGGCAGCCTGCTGCAAAGTCCCTTCGTGTAGCAAAACTAATTGTCCTGATCAACTTCTTGAATAACTACAAAGTACTAGAAATGTCCACAAACATTTGAGAATAACAATCCACGCTTAAAATGTGTAAATTGATGGTTTGTTTAACCTCACTATTTCTTAATCTTGACGCTTAGTTACTGAACTTTGAAAGTCCATCCTTTATGGTTTTATGAGGTAGGACAAGTTGAGTTTTGTTTATCTTATCATTAGTCATTAGTCTTTTAAGACCTAATATGGACATTCTTGTGCAAGACAGGTGACATTATGAAAGACTGGCACTGGGCTAGCATCAAACTTGAAGTTAGCGTTAACCTTGAAGTTAGTAGTAAAATTTTGGTTACCATATAATCCAAATTTATTCAACCTACTCTAAATGCACGGTTTTGCATTAAAGGAAAAGAAGATGAACACATATATAAGAGATCCAATATTTATCTTTTGATTTATTTCATGTATATATATAGGAGTATATTGGGGAAACATTAAGTCCCCTACTATACTATAACTAAAAGCTTTTTAGGAGAGGCTTAAACGAAGTTAACTTATAATTATTCTGCTCTTTCTCATACACAATAGCCATGTAGGTCTTGAGAGCACCCCGTCCTCCGCCGTCCTCCGCCGCCAAAACAAGTCGATAGTTATGCCCCGAAACAACTTGTCGTGCTGCCTTCAACACGCTCTCAAACTTCAAACCGGCACCTTTAATCTTACCCTGTTCATTATACGCACGCACAACAAACTCCCCAACCTCTCTTACGTGGGGATCATGGTTGCTTACGGGCTCCCACCCGCCAAGGCTACCACCGTAGGCAGCAGTGGCAGCCGCGAGGAAGAGGAGGCAGAGGAAGAGGCAATGGCTGGCCATCTTGTAATAGTTGAGGTATTTAACTATAAAGTAGTGTTTTAGAGGAGTTTGCTTGTATGGTTTGTTTTCTGTTGATAATGGTGTATTGTGGGTATTTATATAAAAAATTTAGTGTGTTGGATTCTTAGTTTGTGAAAGCAAAAGGAAAAAGGGAGATATAAAATCCTATTTGCTACCCTAATTGCACTTTCCATATTTAACCTATAATCAAATCCAAGTCATGATTATGTGTATCACTGTGTTTATTTCTTTTCTTGGAGCAAATCAGAATAATAGGATTGCATGCCAACTTAAAGAAATATTTAGACTCGTCTAAGCTTGGCAAAATAGAAGAATCCTATTAGGGGTCCATTAATAGAAGGAAATTAGAAAGAAAATATAGCACCACTCGTAACTAGATTTTATTTCATGGTAGGATATTTGTTAATACTCAAATCATATATTATACATAATAGGTATATGTATAACCGAAAAGTAGAATTTCAGTGTCACTCCATGATTCCTGGTTCAATAATGAAAATTAGTTTCCTATCATAGTCAATCTGTAGATCAAAGTGACCGAGGATTTGGCATTTTTTTGATTTTGGGCCATAAGAGCTTGAGCATCACAAAATAACTTCTTATAATCCTTTGTTGGGTACTGTGTGAGTTACTAAAAACTAAAAGAGGGCTTTTGCCTTAAAGAAATCCATTAAGACCAGAAGCCGAGTCATATTGGGAATAAAGTGGGCCAGAAGTCTTATAGTTCTTATGCGAAATCCATTTCAATCTATAACTCTCATCTTAATTAATCAAATCCTAAAATTCTTCTACATCATCAATGAAGTCATAATTCCGTCCATTTTTGTTCTGTGGCCGTTAAGTTTTCTCCAATCCTTGTAAAGATTAGATGCTGTGGCGCAAAATCATCCATATCACCATGTCCACGTCACCATAGCATGAAATCTTTTGCTATTTTTTTGACCATTATTTTTGGCAACACACCACTTCCTCCAAATTATCCTCCTCGTCAAAATGTAATTAAATACTTCTTCCTCATTCATAGTTTGAGGAATTCAATTTTTATACCAAATTTAACTTAATTTCATGGATTTGTCTACATATTAAATAATTTCTATTTTTAAATACTAACAATTTTTCTTTTCATCCTGTACCTACTTGGTCGGCATTTTCATGTTATTGGGTCTCTAGTTGTGATCCCTACTCTTATATCTGACCAAGTGTGTCCAGTGGATACAAGGAATGATGTCCACAGTTGTTCTTCTTCGGCATACTAGCTAGCATTGGCTTACTGGCATTCTCGTATCTGAATTGGTTAATCTTTTTTGTTTTCCAGCCAGTTGTTTGGCACTTGGAAGAAAGTGTTGTAAGGATTATAAAGCAACAACCATCTTATCCTCGGTGGTCCAATGCATGAATCCATTCCAGCAAAACGCATCACCAGATGAGGCGACTGATTCAAATTCATGGGGAGCCTCAATAACAACTTCATCCCACTTGTTCTTCTCGCTACAAAAGATATCCGCTTCAAAATGACTTCAACTTTTGTGAACCATCACGGATATGCACTACCCTAAAATTCTCATTATTATTACCACATACAAGCCCCACTACAAAAAAAGCTTGCGAATTGCGGCGTTTTTTTGGAACAAATTGCTGCGGTTTTGACCCCGCAATTTCATTTTTGTGCAAATTGCGGCGTTCTGCAAAACCGCCATATATAAGAGGGCCACAAGTCAAATTGCGGTGGTTTTTTAGTGACCGCTGCACATTGCGGCGGTCGAATTGCGGCGGTCGAATTGCGGCGGTTAAAACCCCCTCAATCTGACTCATGCAAACAAAAAAAATTGGCCAAATTGCAGGGTTAAATAGCCCCCACAATTTGACCATCAATTTGCGGCACTTAAAACCCCCGCAATTTGACTCATGTAGCAAAAAAAATTGGTAAAATTGCAAGGGTTTTTTAACCCCCACAATTTGACCAATTTTTTTTGAAACAATTATTTCCAAAAATTACATTCATATGTTAAAAAAAAAACATACATACCAATATTAATTAACACAGAAGAAGATAAAAATTAATAGAAAATGGCCAATTTACACATGACCCAGCAACATATCGTAAATAATTACAACCATTACTAGCCTCATTAATAGAGAATGTTCATATGCTAGCCAAAGGAGGGAGACAATCATCAACATGCGTACGAAGAACAGAGAAATCTCCATGTATACTCATGTTTGAAGAGTTAAATGTCTTGCAAAATGAATGGACTCTGCTTTTCAAGTTCTGGTGGTGGAGGATCAGGACTACTAACTCCACTTTGCTGATTCATGAAGGAAAATAACAAAAAAACAGTGTAGCAAATAAATATAGAATAAAAATCTTCAGGGAAGCTTCATTCTACTGCACAGAGTTAGGAAACTTACATCTGGTTCAAGCAGTATAATTTGAGCATAAACTTCATCTGTTTCTGGTTCAGCTAGCAATCCACAAAAAATAGTAGATGAACCAAAAAATTTCAGTCATCAGAAGTAAAATACATGGATTTAATGTATGAACTAAAGTGATATATGTGCACGAAAAAGGGAAACTATCATGGCACAACTTACCCTGCCTTGAACATTAACCACTTTACAAAGAATTTGACATGGAAGAATGAAAGAGCGCATTTGTTGCTCTACTCCCTAATTCATTGAAGCTTCAAGCTGTGTAAGAAGAGAAAAAACATTCTTTTAAGTCAACCATGACTTATAGAACCACAAACAGAATATATAAAAATATCATCATATTTAACAGTTAACGGCCAAATCCAAATTACCTACTCCATCTGACCTTGTGGAAAATAATAAGCACACTCTCCTCTAGAA
>JAKUCV010007784.1:8490-23711 GCA_028386065.3 Turnera subulata | reverse complement strand
CCAATAACAGAGCTGCTTCCCTCTGGCTCTCTATGCAAGAAGAACTGCCACATTCATAATTGTTAGTAGCCTCAAAAGATGCATGAGAGCGCATGATAACTTGCAGTGAACATGAATAGGAGCAATGTCGGCCAATTGCTCATCAGCACACATCGGTAACATATCAAACATTTGTTTCCCATCTTTCAATTGGCTTCAAAATTCAATTAGCTTGGCTCGTTGAGAGAATCATTTTACCAGGTAAGTAGCAGGAGTAATATAAACAAGACCAAATTTAAGCAACTCTGTAATTAGTAGTAAACTAGTGTTTTGATCTGAATTGAAAAAATAAATTTAAGGGGAAAAGATCGAGGAAATACATCAGGCAAACCGAGTCCTGAAAACCTCACAGCCAGAATTAATCCACCGTGGCACTGACCACCAACAACACACTTGCACCTGAGTCCGCCATTAACAAACCACCAGCAACACACAAGAAAAGCAGGTTACACTCCACGCAAATCAAAATGGCAAAAAGAGAGATGACGCGGAGGAAGAAATGAGAAGAAAGAGAGGAGTCAGCGGCGTTGCTCACCAAGCGACGGTGGCGCAGGTCCCTACACATGTCCGTTCGCTCGGCTCCTCCTCCTTGTGTTCTTCGTAGGAGAAGAACGTGGAAGAGAGAGGGAAAGGAAGGAGGCGGCGGTGGTTCCTTGTGCGACGGTGGCGGCAGTAAGTTGAGGGAGAGAGATGGTGGAGGCGGTTACTAGGAGGACGTGTGGCGGTGAAGAAAGAGGAGGAACCGACGGTGGTTGAAGAAGCAACGATGATTTGGGGAGGATGATGGAGAGGAAGGCGCAGGAGGAGGCGGAGCATGGCGGCGATTTGTGGTATACAGTGGAGTGGAATGGCAGAGGCGGTTTGCTGGTTAGGGTTCGCGATTTGAGGGAGAATGAGT
Organism: Turnera subulata; assembly: GCA_028386065.3. Taxonomy (NCBI): domain Eukaryota; kingdom Viridiplantae; phylum Streptophyta; class Magnoliopsida; order Malpighiales; family Passifloraceae; genus Turnera; species Turnera subulata. The sequence continues at coordinate 22,774 of JAKUCV010007784.1, read as the reverse complement.
GATTTTTCTTCCCCCTTTCAGTTTGAGAGAGAGGAAGTGTTCGCGACACTATTTTTGATCCTTGGTATTTGCAGATTGCGGCGCTCATTTGTAATACATTGTGCTGCAATTTGTAATGTAATCAAAAATTTCATGACAAATTGCGGCCTTAAAAACTCCCGCAAAGAAAAAAAGATGCGCCGCGAAATGAAACAACTTTGTGGCGGTTACTATTTACGCTGCAATTTGTATCATTTGCGGGGGTTCGTTGCGACCGCCGCTATTAAAAAGCCGCAATCCACACGCGTTTTTCGTAGTGCCCTGCAATGTAAAAGTTTCTTGGCCTTCGAATGGGTTGCAAAGCTACGGGGGATTCTATATGTAATACACCACAGTATGATTGTTGGAGACTGGATGGCACATATTGGGGATTGATGAATGATGATGGCACAGAAGTAAGTCATTATAAGAAGCAAGTATTGTGACAGAGTCAGGGCGTTCAGGTTTGTAACAAGGCAGGAATTCTAGCCTGAATCCAGGGGATTCAAAGATCTTCTGCTGGTCCTGGAAAACTAGGTGAGAAGTTTTTTTTCTTTTTTTTTTGTTCTTCCTAAGGGGTCCCACGCCCAACCCTACTATATCAATACTATCCCTATCCCTTCCTATCCCAAACTAATTTTTCCCCACACCCAGTTTTGTGAACTTGGGTGGCCTTGGTGACCCAAGGTCTTAAATGCCACTGCAGCCAAGAGGCGCTGGCACTAGGTGAGAAGTTATGTGATGGCGGGCGTAGTAGTTACCATGTTGGTCCCTCTTCCTCTCCCACATCAACTCATTGTAGATAAACGCAGAGGATATAGGTTCCTGGGGGTGATACCTGAGATAATGGTGCATAAAATGAGAAAGGAAATAGGGAGTGGAGATTAGAGAGCACCAACGCTTGGAGACTAGTTTGCATCCCGCGGCTTCTTTCTTTGAATGGAGTCTCTTCAATATTTCGATCAAGAAAGAATTGTTAAGATCGTTTGATAGAACTAATCACCCTCATTGATTTACTCCTTCGCATAATCTTTCAACCATCACACAGTGACAGATATACTCTTACTAACCTTAACCCTAGATACACAATATTAATTAATTACAGAATATATTATAATTCTAGCCATTTTGTATCACTCCCTCCCAAGTTGTACGGGATAAGTGCAACTCTTACTAACCTTAATCCTAGATACACAAAATATATTATAATGCCAACCATATTATATCACTCCCCCTCAAGTTGTACGGGGATAGGTGCAACTTGTCACGAAGAACTCGAAACCGATCCTTAGGATATCTAGAATTTGATCATGAGAAGACACATACCGAACATAAAGCTGCTTCTTAGAAACAAGGTCACAAACAAAGTGTCAAATTCCATATGCTTAGTGCGAGAGTGAAACACATGATTCGCGGTAAGGTAGGTAACACTGAGATTATCACACCACAAATACGGAACAGTGGGACTCTGTAGGCCAATCTCACGAAGAAGAAGTTGGATCCAAACCAACTCACTCGCATTAGCTAAGGAACGATACTCAGCCTCAGTGGAGGAGCGAGAGACAGACCTTTGCTTCCGAGAGGACCAAGAAACAAGAGCAGTACCATACCATAACCCGAAGTAGACTTATGAGCATCCAAGACTCTCCCCTAATCAGCATCACAAAAACTATATAAATGAAGAGGATTAATGTGAGGGAAGAATAAACCAACCGAAGGGTAGCAGGATGCACTTGACGACAAACCAATGTCGCTCTGTTGGAGCATGCACATATTGAGAGACTTTGTTGACAGAGTAGGAGATGTCCGGGTGAGTGAAAGTAAGGCCTTGAAGGCCGCCAACAACACTACGGTAAAGAGCATTATTAGAAAACGAGGGACTATCACCAATAGAGAGTTTTCGCTGGAGCACATAAGGGTAGAAATCAGAAGAAATTAGTAAGATTAAGATTTTCAACTTATTTGATTAAATAAGTTCGACTCGGTACAATACAGAAATACACACAGGTTAGGTCATAGATTGACCAACTGACCCGATATGTATATGTTTATGATCATATATTTTACACAGTATAATATATGTAATATTTACGGTTAAAGTTATTAAAATATCTAAAAATACTAATGGCCATGGTTATTTTTTAAAGTTTAGTTAATATACAAAGCAAATTAATTTTGTACCTTTTACTAGGATGGATTGTATGAATGGACAAACTCAAAAATTAACTTTTGAACTTCTTAAACCTGAATAAGGCACGATTAATTATGAGACAAGTTATATTTATATACAACACGATTAACACGATTATTAAATCGATGATGTTTCGGTTCAAAAATCATTCAACCCGACACAAACACTAAGTATGGACACGAATTGTGGTGCACACAAAGGTGAGAATGCCTTAGGGGTGAGCAAATCGTCGGCACGGTATATGCCGTGCCGATAAGATCATATACCGACTTTTCCGAAAGCCTAATCTTCCGACCGATGCCGTGCCTTATTTCCTCTTGTGCCGATCGGCACGACATCGATTGATACCGACGTCGGTTTGGTCGGCATCGGCATTAACCGAAAGAACAAATTAAACACTTAACAAAGACAGCTTACAAAGAACAAAAACAGCTTACAAAGAACAAAAACAGCTTATACTTAACAAAGAACAAATTTGCAATTGAATTAATTAATATCCAGAACTCTAACAACGACTAAATAAAATAAGAGACATATACTTACATATATAGTGATCAATTGACTTTGAAAAAAAATAGCAGAAATTTGGGTATTAAAATTTCAATTGGGGAATTGGGGTATTAGGGTTTGAAGCAAATTGGAGAATTGAGGATTAAATTGGTATCATGTTTGGGCACCATGAAATCCTTACCGCCAAATCAAACCCAAAAACAATTAAACCCCAAAGCATGAACCNAGACAATTGCAAGGAGGAATAGAATTGATTGATATTAACTCGTATTTTCTATGATTAAGAATCAAAGGCTTGCAATGCTTTCTCCAAGGAGATAAAAGAAAACAATCAGTATGTCTTTTGTTTTGTTATAGTTCTTTGAGCCCACAAGATACTCTTAGTTCGAATAGCAGCAGGACTTTATCTGATTTTAAGAAAATAGAGCACTTACCAAATGGTGGCATTGGTTATACAAAATATGTGTACGAATTGCAAGTAATAAGATTACAAAAACACAATTGAGATCAATTAAGAGGAAGTTCATCTAACAAAAGTTGAGGGTGAATTTGTACTTTGGGGGCATAACTACTGAGACTAATACATCTTTCTCTCTCACGCAACAATTAAAGTGGTCGGAAAAAAGACCTCAAAGTTAAAGTAGAAATAAACAAAGATTAAATTTGAGCACAAAGAAGCATAGGTGAGATGTACCAAAAAATTAAGCATGGATGAGAGTGCTATTTAAGAAGGGGTTGGGGATGAAGATCAAACCACAAGAGGCTTCCAAGATTCAAGAGATATGGAGAAAGTTTCAACAAAGGAGGAGTCCTCTCATGCTCATTTGCTTTCACCTGATGCTCCCATCGAGTGTCTAGCACTTGAAAGTAGTAGCAAAACCCAAGAAAACTCTTCAAAAGAAGATGATGGAATAGCTGGCAAATCTTCTCTCTTAGCTAAACCACAAGCTGATGATCCTACTAAAGCCAACCTTGTAAGTCTCTTTCTCTGTGTATAAATTATAGCTAACTCTGTCTTACTAGTAATAGACTTGGCCATGTACCGATAAGACTAGCCATCCATGACATTTGGCATTTATTATAAATTCATTAGTTACATTAGAAAATGAATAGTTAATATATATTTGAATTCAGCGAGTTTCATACTAGTAATTTTTTTTTAAAAAAAAAACAGAAAACATATTCAGTGATTATCGCTAAGTTTATGAAGATTCTACTACGTTTAGCTTTAACACACAAGATGATAATCGAAGTTATTCATTACTATTAATTTCCTGTTCCATGTGCTTTCTATATATATATATGTGCAGGGAGATAAACCATTACCTCCGATTGGTGATCATTTGCATCATGACACTCCAGGGAATGGTCCGAAGATTAATGAGGAAAGTTAATCATTTTGGCCAAAAATCAGATCATCACCAAAGAAAAGATCCAGGATACAAGTGTTGGTTAATTAGCAGCACTATTTATGATACAAGAAACAAATAAAGATCACCTCTATATGTGTGAATCATCAAATCAAGTCTGCTGCGTTATTAGTATGATGTATGTTGCGTTATTATTGTGATGTATACTTGCTAAATCTTAGAATAATCATGTGTTGAATAATATTGTTGGTGTTTCTTTGCGCTTCTTCAAGGCCTCTTTATATATATATATATATATATATGCCACTACTTTATTTACCACATATATAAAATCATGGAATCATTAAGTTAAGATCCTTTTGATCCTTGAAAATCATAAATTAAGTAAGATGCCGGGTGATGATCAGGCTTTGAGTAGTATAGCTACCTAGTTTGACGATTGCCAGTCTTAAATGAATGTTGATAAGATGTGTAATTAGTTTTGATAGTATATTCTACTGTATACGCTATATATGTGTCATCAAATTTATCTTATAAATGGGTGTTGTATATATCATTTCGCGGAAGAATCATATGGAAAAATTCTCCTTCCGTTCAAGTTTGTCCTTGAAAGTGATGAGCAACACTTTCTTGATACCCAGCCATATCTTCATTTTTCTTTCGTCAAAATCCATTAGTAAAAATAAACGGTGTGAGGTTTTTTTAATTGGTGTTGACGATAAATTAAGACATAGTGGATTGGGATAGATAGTGGAAGATGAATTCAGAATTAGAAAAAATAAACGGTGTTACGGCTGAGCCATGGTTGATATAAACTGTCGATGATAAGATTCTACAAGAGAGAAAGAGATATATAAAGAAGATATATGTAGCGCTATATGCGTACCTAGCGAACCCTAATCAATTAAAAGGAGTTTAATTTTTTTTTGGTGAAAATTAAAAGGGGTTTAATTGCTAGCTAGTTTCGGGGGCTTGCTAGGATTTTTGGAGTCTCGAGATTAGTAAAAGGTTAGGTGTCATGCTTCAATGTATATATAGCTCAACGAGGTTTTACTTTCAGTGAACCGACTTGATTCGAGAAGGATTAGTTTTTTCTTCCCCCTTTATATAAAGTACTATACGAGTATCGCCGCCAACTCTTAATTAATCCTCCCTATATATATAACGTTGTTAGTATCAAAAAGAAATATATGTAACGTTATGATTACATCAAATGAGGGTTAGTCTTTCGCTATTGTAACTTTCTTTGTCAAGCTAAAATATAAAAGCAATGACTCCAGCGACCAAGGAGAGATGATCCATCATCGACCTTGTCAACTTCCATCAACGACCTTGATGATGATACACTATTGACTGAAATTTTGAAGCAACTACCCATTAATGCAAGAGAAGCCATTGCATACACTATTGACTTACTCTTGTGCCGCTCCCCAACCGAAACTAGGAATTGCAATTCATATGCAATCCCTTGACCAAGAAAATGCAAAATCTACCTCCTTTTACAAGAAAGACTTTAGAGTCATGGTTGGTCTTGTAGGTGGTGATCATCAAAACCAAAGCTTTAGGGTAGCCCGTGCCACTGAATATTCCTCCACTTCAAAAGAAATTACTGTGGAGATGTTTTGTAGTGAGATGAACAAGTGGAATGAGGTGGTAATTCTACCTCCTCCAACCTCACAATTTGGTTGCGGCCGTGTGTTTTCAAGGAATGGCTTCATGCATTGGTTCGCAGACAACAACATGGAAACTGTTGTTTATGATCCTTACAACCCTGAGAAGTTATTATATTTGATTAGTAACCCTTATTTTGGTGGTTCTTCAAGAGGAATAGTACACGAAAATAGCTGCTGCCTTTGGTGCATGCATGTCATCAAGGATGTCTGGTATTTTTTCAGTTGGTGAATACTGGAGCTGAGTGCTGCAAAGATTTGGGAGCTAATAGACTATATATGACAAACCACAATGGATCATGAAGCATAGTGTTCCTCTGGAGCAACTATTTGGAGGCCTTAGACGCCGCCTTGATGATTATTTCGCTCATGATCCCGCCCTGGAATGGTCTCGTTTCGGACTACTTCTGATCAATCCAAATGACAACCATATAGCTTACTTGGAGATCAATGAGAACATTTTGTGCAATCTCAAGAGGAAAGTGATGGAGCGTGTGAAAAGTGCTAAATTATATGCGACAACATTTGGTTATCCTGGGATCCATCTTATACCCCCAAGTTTGCCTACAGCAACACCAGCAGTACTCCATCAAACACCTTACTCTAATCTATTTGGATGATGCCGGAAAGTTCCTCTGTGTTATTGTTTCTTAATTTTTCTGCTTTTATATATAACTATCAGTTTTATGATCCTCATTTAGTTGTGGATTGTACTGTTGTTTATCTTTTCTCCTTCTGCTAATGAATTGTCAAAGTATTTTCGTACTTGCAGCTAGTGAGGCTAGTTTACCTTAAGTCTTAATACCTGCTTAAGCCTTAATTCTTGCTTAGTTAACGTTGAGGTGATTTGTGATGATTGATTAGACATATATAGACAATGTGCAATTACATATGTTACTAAAGATGTAACGAAAAGAATCAAACTACAGATTGCAACATATATATGTTCCTCTCTTCTGTCTACTACAAAGGGAGCTATAAGTGAAAAAAGATGTTCCTGCTAAATAAAAGAACCATTACTACCTGTTGATGCCAGGAGTGGCCCGATAACCGGGGAGACCGGGGAGAAAACAAGCGAGGCCCAAGTGAGATCCACACGCGTGGGCTGGGCCTGCTCCACGATACTAAGCCCGCTCTTAGGAGCACGCGCCTGCCAACACTCTTAGGTCTTCAAGAGTCACGCCTTACAACTCCATACCTGTGCCTAAATCCGGAGCCTCGAGCCCGCTCCACATGGGGGTAGCAGCCACGGGGCAAATCATGTCGCGATTCCATCTCGGTCCCAGCCGAACCATCGGCTCCATTACCACCTGTTGATGCCGGGAGTGGCCCGATAACCGGGGAGAAAACAAACAAGGCCCAAGTGAGATCCACACGCGTGGGCTTGGACACCACATGGTAACCCAAAACCTTAAGGCATTAGGTACATGGATACTCTCCACCAATATATCATTCACTTGGCCTCTTTTCATCCCATGTGGGATATTTAACTCACACTTAGATACCCAACACTACCTTACGCACCTAGATCAGCAAAAGATCCCTCGAATCCTGAAATCCCTGTGGTACGTATGTGTTAAAAGGGAAATATTATAGTTCATTTGCAGAATGAGTTCTTGATAACAAAAACAATCAGATACTTGTAATGCCAATTCTGGTACAAGCTGATAAAAAGGTCAGTTTGATACAGCACATATAAACTTGGTGTAAGCTATATTTAGTTGATTTCATTAGCAATAAGTGAACAATAACCTCTTTCGTACATTTGTTGGTATCACCCAAAAGAAATTGCAATTGCAACGGACGCCGATGACAATTTGTTTGTGAAATGTTTTACCTTTTTTCGTTTGAAAAATTGAATTAATTAAATGAATTTTAAGTCGAAGGTGATATTCGACCTCGTAAAAAAACAAAAAAAAAAAAAACAAACTTAAGACAACCTGTTCAGTTCTTGTGTTATGTCTTTTGCCCCATTAAACGACACCGTTCCTAGCTAGACAAGACTCCATCTTCCCAGCTCACAGGAACTAGCAAACTGCAAAAGCTCTCTCTCTCTTTCCTTTGAGTCTTCTCCATTTTCTTCTCCAACAATGGATGAAAACACCTCGCCATTACCACTTCAATGAAGATACCCACAAATCCAGAAGATGAAGAAAAAGAAGTTAATGGAGAGAGATTCCTCAACAAAGTATATATAGCCTGCATAACCATAGGCACCATAACCCTCTTGTTCCTCTTCCTCCAAACCCCAAAGGCTTGTATCCCACCACACCTACACATCACCAAACCCCACCAAAGATTCCCTTCCTCCACCTGTGACCCTTCTCTCCACCACCCCCACATCCCCCTCGCCAACACCGCCTTTGGTCCTCCAAATCATGGGTTTCCAAGGTCTCCTCCGTCGCCACTTTCTTCCAAAGACTCCAAAGCTGGAGTCTTTTCCACAACAGGTCAAGGGTTCTCTGTGTCTCAGCCGGGGCAGGACATGAGGTGATGGCATTGCACAAACTTGGGGTTGGTGATGTCACTGGTGTTGAGCTGGTTGATTCTTTGCCTCTGGTGAAGAGGGCAGACCCAAATCACTTGCCTTTCTTTGATGGGGGTTTGATTTGGCCTTCACTAGGCATTTTGATATGGCTTTGTTCCCATTTCTTTTATGTATGTTAAAGATTATGTAAAGTGGGTGTGGCGATACAGGATAAGGGATTAAAGTGTTTATGATGTGATTTAACTCGATTATGAAAGAGCACAACGGAGAAGAAACATTTTTTGTGTATAAAAAAACTTTCTTAATGCACTATGCTTCCTTGTACTATTGCATTTTCTCAGTTTATATCGGCCTTGAATATTGACACTAGGCGTCTTTGCCTCGATTATGATATTTTCCTCATTTCAGTTTGAGACACAAGGTCTAGATTCAAGAACTGGCACTGTCATGCTGATTACTTCCTTCATCCAGTGACAACATTGTGTTCTAGTATTTTGATTATTCTCTGCAGGTCTTCTATGTATTCGAAATGTGACTTGCAAGTTTTGTCATATTTCTTGGTTTCAGGACATAGTTAACTGGAGATGGAAACATGGTGTTCGATAAGATGATAGTTTTTCATTTATGGGAAGATTATTTACCTCTTCTAGTGTTGCATCTAATTTCTGAGTTGGTAATTGATTTGATTTTTTTGGCATCTCTTTTCTGTAGTTTGTGAACTGCTGAAGGAGGTGTTACAAGAGTTATTTAACAAATATGCAAGAAAAGGAACAATTTACGACTTGGCAGTCCATTTCCAAAGACAACACTTTATCTGATGATGACATATGTGCTTCTAATGGTACATATGTTTCCCTGCTTTAGCACATGGATCCAGTTATTGACGAGCACCTCACCATTCATCAGGACATCTAATGCAGCATGGAGATCATGGATTCTTAGTGTTAGGTTTATAACTTGTCATTTCATTCATTTGAAGCAGTCATACTAACACAAGCTTAGTACTTTACAGGTTATTTATTGTTTTGATTGTCAATATCCACAGTTCATAGTGTAAGGAGTCCCACAGAAGACAGACTTTATGTGTCATTTTCCAGTAATGGTAAATAGTAAGATATAGTTCAGAGTTGAACAGGAACATTGATCTCCATGTAAACTATAGGCAAACAGAGTACTTTTAAACTTCGTATTGTTTTCTGCTGATTGCTGGTACCTTTTGTTCTTCTGAATTTCTGATTGCATTGTGCCATTACTGATCCTTATTTGAGCATGTTTTCTGTTGGGAGCCATAAAGAACTAACAATGTTGATCTGTATGGCATACCTACAAAGAATTGAATGGTCAAATCAGGACTATGTCCTCTGGTTTTCTGCAAGTGGCAGACATTTGCAATTTGTTAAATATTGGTTTCTTTATCCGTTCTTTGTTCCTAGTCGCTCAATTTGTTCCTGGTTACATAAATTTTGATTTCGGTTTGATTCCGTTTCTGGGTATTTTATTTCTGCAACTGCCCACAAGCCATTAATTTCTGATCATTTGAGCTTTGAGTGATTGAAACAACAGATTTTGAAGAATCACCAACTATACATCCTGTAGCTACTGTGTCGGCATTTTCATGTTTTGGTCTCTAGTTGTGATCCTCCTCTTATATCTGACCAAGTGTGTCCAGTGGATGCAAGGAATGAATTAAGTCCATAGTTGTTCTTCTTCGGCATGCTAGCATTGGCTTACTGGCATTCTCGTATCTGACTTGGTTAATCTTTTTCGTTTTCCAGCCAGTTGTTTGTCTCTTGGAAGAAAGTGTTGAATGGTTGGGCGCTTGGATGCATTGGAACTCTGGAAGCTCGATGCATAATTGATGGATTCCGAGACTATGCTTTAACCAGGCTCAATGATTTTATATGATTGAATCAGGTGTATAATACATCCTCATTTTTGACACATACTCGTAAGCTTGTATATGTTATAAACTTGGGTTGAGTTGCTAGCTTTCTGTTTTATCTAGAAGCTTTTTTTGTAGATTGCTTGTAAATTGTTTACTTCTGTTAAGAAATTTGGATAACTTGTTTCCTCAAAGCTGCATCTAGGCGCAGCAGCATAACTCAATATATTGAAACTGGTGATTAGTCAGGTGGCGTTTCTCATTACAACGTTTGGTTTCTGATTTAGTGACATCAAGAGAAACATAGTCACGTTCTCTTTCTGTGTGATATTTGTATTTCAGCTTCAATGAAATATGCTAGGTTTTATTTTCAATTTTTTTCTCCTGGCTGCAGGTAAGTAACAATACAAGGCAAAGTGCCACATATTTGCCTGAAGTGGCTGTGCATGAAGGTGAAAACAGTTATTCTTTCTGTGGAAGTCTATTGGCATGACTGACTGGAATGATCAACTGACTTTTGGGCGACATAGAGCTACAAGGAGAATTGTTGTGAGAAGCTTGGGTGAAAACGTTACTTAATGGAGATGTTTGAATTGATGGTCTTCAATAGTTTTAAAGTGAACAACAATGTTATATTACCATTGTAATCCTTCATAACATTACACTCCTTAACCAAACATAGTAATAGTAATGGAATCATCCGTTCCACCTAATTGTATTACATCCTTGATTCCATTATATCCAACCCAACATGCTGTAAGTTGAATGCAACTTTTGTTTCCGGGTAGACGAACTGGCGCTTGTGATACGGTTTGGATGTTTCCTCGTGCTGTGAGATCATTTTAACACCAAGGAAATATGTCATCTCGAACTAGGACTATGTGCTGTGAGATCATATTACACCAAGGCAACCGACAAAATATGTCATCTCGAACTAGGTCTATAGTATCATTGTTCTACTTGGTGAAACAAAATTTATGATTAATCATAAGTCTTACCTAGGATACTGTAATATTGAGTAAACATAAGTGTTCTTTTTTTTTTTTTTTGCTAATCGATTTATTGATAGAAATGCAGATACATAAAGGTAGTGGTCACAATGACTACATCATGCAAGTTGAGTCTCTACAGGACTTTTACAATTCTAATCACACTTTGAAACTATAAATACATCATACACTTAGAAACTAAAGTACATCAAACATGAGAGTGTAATGAGTGTATTAGGTGAACTTTTTGTTTAACACCAGTCCATTCTGACACATTCTGTAGAAGCCAAACATATTACTACTGCTGTAGGGGAATTCAAACTGCAACCATTTTACAATACATTACACCCGTGCTGTAGGGGAATTCAAACTACAACCATTTTACAATACATTGCACCTGTCCATCCTCTCACACATTCTGCAGAAGCCAGGGGAATTCAAACTACAACCATTTTACAATACATTGCACCTGTCCATCCTCTCACACATTCTGCAGAAGCCAACATATTACTACTGTTGTAGGGGAATTCAGACTGCAACCATTTTACAATACATTACATACACAATTTTGATGATTTAACAGCTACTTAGTATCAATAGTGAAGCCTCATACTTCTAAAAAAGATGGTGAAGCATCATTTTCCTACTAGTTGGATTTTGATCCCGCATCAATTCTATCACTTGTTTCATGGAGGGATAGGGGCCTATCAGTAGGAATTGAGGATGTGCACAAGGAATTGAGGATGTGCACAGGAGAGCGATATCCAAAACCATCTCGATCTCGCCATAATTCAGGCTTGATTTTTCTATCTTTGGATCTATAAGCTCTCCAAACTCATTGTTACTTGTGTCTCGGGACAAAGGTAGAGTGGTAATCCACCTCACTATATCCCGGTCCTCTCCAAATGAAGAGCCAGTTGGCCTTTTTCCAGTTAATAATTCCATCAACACCAGAGTGTATACATATTCTGCAATTGAATTCCAAACGAACCAAATTAGCCCCAGACAATTCAAGCGGTACATTAAAGAAAATCTAAGCAATCAAGTGGTACATTAAAGAAAATCTAAACAATCAAGTGGTACATTAAAAAAAATCTAAGCAATCAAGTGGTACATTAAAAAAAAAAAATCAAAGAGAATGTTAAGGAAAGGAAGAAGGAAACTAACCTGGTGCGATGTACCCGTAGGATCCAAGCCTCCCTGAGCAACGTCTTGGCCTGCCCGAAATCCGCCAGGAGTGGCCTCATCTTGGCAACTCCATATTACCTGTGTAATACCTAGCAACTCCATTCCTCTGCTCTGTTTCACTACCATCACATAAAAAATACCACCAAAATTTTCCTGATTGCTTTTGCTCATCCTGGATAATGATCTCTTCGTGCTCCGGCTGATGAAGCTCTTCCCTCTACACTCTGATAGCATATATACTCTGATAGCATAGCAATAGTCTAAAATAAGTCATCACAGCACCACACACATTATTTACTCCTATTGTTGCTGCTTTTAGTTCTCACTATCACATAAGTGGGCTTAACATGAACATAATAAATAACTGAACAGAACAGTAAAATTAAAACAAGACAAAGTTCAAATCAAACACGAGAAAGGACTCTGAGTCTGACTGACCTCGCAACAGAAAATCTATATAACCAGCTACAAAAAAAAAAAATTACATATATAGTAAAACAAAAACAAAGAAGCGAACATGAGAAGAGCGAGTACCTGTGGGCTGTGGATAATGGGTTTCTAAATGGAGGCAAAGCCACGGCCACAGAAGAGAAATGGTGGTGGAGCGAACAGGTAGATTAATAGGCAAGAAGAAAGATGGGTAGCAGGGAAGAGGATGGGTGGTGAGGAGAAGAGAAATGGTGGCGCAAGAGGGGAAAGGTAGAATGATTTTGATATCTCTTTTTTCTTTTTGGTTCATCATCGATGATAACGATGATGGTTTTTTTTTTGGTTCATTGATGATAAGCGCTTAGGCTGCAAATTAGGTTTTGTTTTTTGATATTTTATTTTTTGATTTCAGTGATTTAGATTGGGCCCCAAATTATTTTACTAGAGACCCAGCCCAAATTATATATAAATAATAGGTCTGAATTCGGAAAAAAAGAACCCTGAATTTATAAGAATGCTAGAGCTCGATTATGCTCGCGAGCTTAACGAGTCGAGTACAGCCTAATTCGAACTCGACTCATTTGATGGATAAAGCTCGACTCAAGCACGAGTTGAGTACAACCTGTTTACACCAAGACCAAAATCGTAAAGGCTCATTCGTTTGGTCCAAGACCATTGTCCACTTCAGGTCCAAGATCAGTGTCATCCGCAGGTCCAAGACCGATGTCATCTGCAGGTCCAAGACTGATGTCATCCGCAGGTCCAAGACCGGTGTCATCCGCAGATCCAGGACCGATGTCATTCATCAGGCTAGGATCGATGTCATTCATCGGGCTAGGGTCGGTGCCTTGGGTCACTCATCTTTCATTGGACTAAAGCCCGATATCCAATACAGGTCGGGGGCGCTGGATTGGGATCGATATCTTTCTAAGTCCGATATTTTATGCTGGTCAAGGATCGGTCCTTGAACTCGAATTCGAATTGTGAGTTTGGAATCAGTGATTGACTTGTGATCAGGGAATTCCACAGATCGCGTTTAAGCCTGCGCAATCTTCCATGATGTCTCTTGGGTTTTGAAAGTTAAAAGGGAAGTGTCGGGATTAGAGGATATCCTTCGTGTGATGTTTAGAATTTGAAATAAGGTTTTAGGCGGTTTAGGATTTTATCAATTGTTTTGGGATAACCTATATAAGGTTATGGATAACACTTGTACCGGGATGGCAAAATTTCTCAATGAAAGAACAATTTTTACCTTTTATTAGTTTATCATTATCATGCTTTCTTAGTTTAGTGTAACTTAGAAAACCCAAAACACAAAACCCGATTTAGGGCGTTTGACGTTCGTCCGTTCGGCCTTTCATTCAAAGGTCGGATTCGGTTGTCGGTCTGGCTTTTTCATCGGTCGGATCGGCAGGTCAGCATCAAAACCCAGTCCAGGACGCGCGACACCGTCCGTTCGGCCTTTCAACGGTCGAATCTGGTCATCGGTTTGGCTCTTCAAACAGTCGAATCGGTGAGTTGAGGGTCGCTCGCTGTTCGTGCGCGAACA
>JAKUCV010007783.1:0-10224 GCA_028386065.3 Turnera subulata | reverse complement strand
ACACCGTTTTCAATATCGGTGAGAGCTATCTAACCGGGTTGTTTCAGGATGTACACCAGTATCACCGCTTAAGTTGGAGGGTTCGTTTTAAAGCAATGAAGAATGCTGTTGCTGCAACCCCGTGGCCACTACTGTCAGTGCTAGCTGCAAGCACACTCCTCATACTCACTGTCATTCAGGCCTTCTATGCGGTCTATGCATATTACCGTCCTCCAAGTCCAAGATAATTTTATTAGAATTTTCTTTTCCTGTAGTTCTTTCCTTTGCCACTCACATTGTTGGCATATAAAATATATTAGCCAAGGCTACAAGACTGTACCCTTAGCTGATTTTCATGATTTCCCCAGTTAAAGCTTCTTGCCCTCAGGAACTGATGAAGAGTCTGCCTCAAAGCTCGAGTTCTTCAAGGTTAGCACACGAGATTTACAAAGTGGAACAAGGGTAGGTGCCCCATGGTGGAGGAGGATCATCCAATACCAAGTAGTATACTAACTGATTAGTATCAGGCTCTCATTGTTTGTAGGAGATGGTTATAGTAGACTATAGAATCTGTATTATAAGCTCCTTTTTGGCCAAGGCACAAGTGTTGGACTCTTGGTCATGTTCCATGTGGTTGGATGTAATGTTTTGTAAGTTTTAGCAGAATATGGACATGCTTTAGAGTAATTTTCACTATATATTGCGGTCCTATATTTCATTTCCTACTTTTGATGTTTCCTTGTTAGTTACCACAATACTTGGTGAATCACTCAAATCTACAACACTATATTGGCTGCTGCAATCCTGGTTGGATATAAACCCACATCGGCTAGGAGACGTACAGGTGAAGTGAGGACAGGGTATAAATATGAAGCAAGTGAGTACAGACAACATACTTACCTGGACGGGGTCGATGGGCGATCAAGAAGGCCCATGGCCTAGGTTGGTGGCTTCCATTGCACTTAGGAAGAGCACCCGCCTAAGGTCTCCTCATAGTAGGAGAGCCTACGTCATAATTTGTGGGAGTGGGGGCCTGCGTTCGCGCGGCCCCTGTCCAAATTGAGTCAAATGCTTGTGGGTTTTGGCAATTTTGTTTTGGGCAACCTTATACTCTTAATTTGCAATCAGCGGGCTCTTATTTGCATCAATCATTTTCTAACTAATGTTCTTACTAATTTTAAGGTACCCGTTGTTCTAACTCTAAGGGGAATCTTTATAGCTAATAGCTATAACTTATAACAAGAACAAAACAAAGAAACATTAGCATCTAACGTGGCAAAGCTCATTCCACTCGTTTTAAATGTGCTTGTGATAAACCACTTGCAGCCCATAGCATATGACCAATCAATTGCTACATTCTGCATATTTGGATTGGAACAAGTCAACTGTGAACAATGATTTGTGCAAAGTGGGGGAGTCTTTCTTTTAAGTCTCTGTAGTCTTTGCACCAAGAAACAACATGGAGATGTAGGGGTGTAAACGAGCCGGACCAGTTCGTGAGCTATTCGAGATCGGCTCGATGAAAGTTCGTATTCGACTCGAAATTATCGAACTCGAGCCGAGCTCGAGCCGAGCTTTAATGTTAATCGAGCCGAACTCGAGCTTGGAAGTACTCAGTTCGTTAGGCTCGCGAGCCTAATCGAGCTTTCAATAAAATATGGGCTTTTTTTTCCGATTAAAAACTTGAACTTTAGTCGAGCTTAATCGAGCCGAGCTCGAGCTTCTCAATTATCTTTCGAGCTCGAGCTCGAGCCTGAAAATCAAAGCTTAACCGAGCTCGAGCCGAGCTCGAGCCGAGCTTTTTTCTAACGAGCTCGAGCCGAGCCTACCTATATTCGGGCTCGGCTCGGCTCGATTACACCCCTATGGAGATGGAATCAACACTCTCCAGCAATCATAATCAAGAACAAGAAACCACCACCCATCATGCTGTCGTTAGCATCCCTGAGGCCGACCAGAACTGGTTGGCTTCTGTGGAGAAGAGGATCATAGAAGCACCAAAGTTGCTCAACAAATCAGCCGGGAGCAGGTCTTGCTGCATCTTTAGAGTGCCTCAAAGTCTCTTCAACCGTGATGAGAAGGCCTATCAACCCCATGTCGTCTCCATTGGCCCCTACCACCATGGGAAACCAGACCTCCAGATGGTTCAAGAACACAAGTGGAGGTATCTGGGAAATGTCTTGGCCCGGAGGAAACAGGACGGTGTTGGCCTCAATGAGTTGTTCAAAGCTATAGCAGTGATGGAGGGGAAGGTAAGGGAATGTTATTCAGAGCATATTGTATATGGAAGCCATGAACTCATTGAAATGATGATAGTAGATGGATGCTTTATTATTGAGCTCTTCTGCATTGTTGGTAGCATAGTTGCAATAGATGGTGATGATCCTTTGATCAGAATGGCAAGGATGCTGTTCTTTGTGATGCAGGATCTACTAAGGCTAGAGAACCAAATTCCATATTTTGTCCTCCAAACTCTATATAAACTTTTATTTCCAAGTTCCACAAAAGAAAATCCTCCATCCTTAACCGTACTTGCTCTAGGATTCTTCAATTATGCAGCACAAAGACCCGAAGCAGAACTTGATAGGTGTAAGAATCTTGTGGGTAGACATTTACTCGACTTGTTTCGCCTGAGCTTAATTCCTCCATCACTACCAGAGTCCACAGGAAGGCCAGGTGCACCTCTTCATGTCATCCATTCAGCAAAAAAGCTTAATCTAGTAGGCATTAAGTTCAATCCCTCGCGGGCAACCGATACTTTCTTAGACGTTAAATTTAGTGATGGAGTCCTTGAGATACCAACTATAACAGTGGATGACTTCATTTGTACTTTCTTCCTGAACTGTGTTGCTTTCGAAGACTGTTACAGCTACTGCTCAAAGCACATTACCTGTTATGTCATCTTCATAGGCTTCCTCATCCAGACACCTGCGGATTCTGAGCTTTTATGCAACCATGCAATTCTAGAAAATTACATCGGAACCGATGTGGAAGTTGCTGAGTTCTTCCAGAAGGCAACCAAGGACGCCGCTCTTGATGTTGATATGAGCTATCTAGCCGGGTTGTTCCAGGATGTACACAAGTATTACCGCACAAGTTGGAGGGTTCAATTGAAAGCAGTGAAAAATGCTGTTACTGTAACCCCATGGCCACTCCTGGCAGTGCTAGCTGCAAGCACAGCCCTCATACTCACTATGATTCAGGCCTTCTATGCGGTCTATGCATATTACCGTCCTCCAAAATAATTTATCAGATTTTTTGCTTCTGCAGTTCTTTCTTTTGCCATTCACATTGTTGCATATAATATATTAGCCAAGACTACAAGATTGTACCCTCAGCTGATCTGGTACTGATGCGCTGTCTAGTTTCTACAGAACCTGATTGGAAAATTAACATTTTGGATTTTGTGACAGTAGCAGCTTTGAATTCCCTTGGGAAATATTTGTTCCAGAAAACGCAGATGTTAGCTAATTGTGCTTTCATTGGGTGACCTTCATGCTGGTTCTGCGCTTCACAGGGCAGGCATAATTGGCAAGTGAAAGCAAGCAGCCACATATTGAGCGTATGCATATTCAGTGAAAGCAAGCTGCATCTTGCAGCATCTTAATATTTTTACATTTAAGCTTTGTGTAACAGAGGTATTGATGATGGCTGCAGCTTTCCTTGAAGTAACCTAAGAGGAAATAAAGGCTTGCAGGCCCTTCTTGCCACCCGGAACTGATGAAGAATCCATCTCAAAGCTCGAGTTCTTCAAGGTTATGACTCTATATTTACAAAGTGGAACAGGGGTAGGCGCCCACATGGTGGAGCTGGTGAGCAGGATCATCCGACACCAAGTAGTGTACTAACTTTTACTATCAGCTGTATGATAAGCTCCATTTTAGCCAATGCACAAGTGGTGTTCTCTTATCGTGTTCTATGTGGTTGGGCATACTGTTTTGTAAGTTTTAGCAGAATGGAAAAGATAAATCTGAATGTAATCATCAAGGCATTAAACTGTATCCAAATTTATCAATACTCACGCATGAAAACAAGACAAGAATCCAAACTGAAGAACATGTTATAGATACCGCTCAAATTGATTTCAGAAACACAAGAAGATCCATAGGCCCTTATAGGCAGCATAATCGATACCTCTCAAGATGTGTAAATTCAAAACTGGAAAAGATGTTATAGCTATCCCACATTGGCCAGGAACTCCACCAAGGGAAGTGAGGAGGGTAGAAATATGAAGCAAGTGAGAAGGGGCGACATACTTACCTGGACGGGGTCAATGGGTGATCAAGAAGGCCTATGGCCTAGGTTGGTGGCTTCCATTGCACTTTGGAAGAGCACCCACCTAAGGTCTCCTCATGGTAGGAGAGCCTACGTCATAATTTGTGGCAGTGGGGGCCTGCGTCCGCGCGGCCCCTGTCCAATTCCAGTCCAATTTTCCTTTGTCTGTTAAACTTTCGTTGTTAGATTCCTTAATTTAATGGGCGGGTCGGTGAAAAGCAATTTGAGTTGGAAGTCAAACTGGTTTATACTCTTTTTAATTGAAATGCATGCTTCACAAAATGATTCGTATGCTTGAATTTAAGGGTTAATGAAGCATTGACCGAAATTAGGAAGGGGAAAATTATATTAATCACCACTACTTGAGGACCATAATGAAGAAAGGAAGTATTTAGAGTATAAATATTCCACTGCATCTTGGCCGTTGCAGTCATCATCTTAGTCTTTTACTTTTTAGTCTTCTTAGAGAGAGGTAGAGATGTTTTTCGTGGTGCTAATTTCCACACGGAGCTAGGAGGCCATAAAGACTTGCAAGACCTTTTTGCTACCCGGATCCGATGAAGAGTCTTCTGTCTCAAAGCTCGAGTTCTTCAAGGTTAGGACTTTAGATTTACAAAGTGGAACAAGAGTAGGTTCCCATGGTGGTGGAGGAGTATCATCTCTTACCAAGTAGTAACTAGCTAGCTAGTACTAATTGATATCGTCAGGCTCCCTTTTTATGTTTTTATGAATAAGGATCTATATGTTTAAAGAGTCTTGCTTTGTCTGTGATGATTGTAATTTACAGTAGAAAGCTGCCTTATAAGCTACTTCGTGGTCTATATTGCAAAGGTGGGATTCTCTTGGCTTGATGGATGTGGCTGTGTATACTGTTATTTTAGTTTTAGGCATAATGGAAAGAATTGAAAGAAATGGATGTGGCTGTGTATATTGATTTCAACAAACTGACAAGAATTATGAGCAGCATAGATTAATTAGAACAAAAAAAAAAGCACCATAATTGAACTCAGTTCCATTCACTCAGCAATTCTCTTCAAGTCCCACTGTCAATTTGGTGCTGATCAAGGGAAAGCTCTATCTGTTCAAAATTACAGTGTGACTATGCAATTGTAGAAAACCCTGGTTGGTCTAAACCCACATCGACTAGAAGATATATTGGTGAAGTGAGGGTAGGGTATAGATATGAACCAAGTGATAATGAGCAACATACTTACCTGGACGGGGTCAATGGGTGATCAAGAAGGCCAATGGCCTAGGTTGGTGGCCTCCATTGCACTCAGGAGGAGCGCCCGCCTAAGGTCTCCTCATTGTAGGAGAGCCTATGTCATAATTTGTGGCAGCGGGGGCCTGCGTTCGCGCGGCCCCTACCCAATTTCAGTCCACTTTTGATTTAACTAATCAAATATGCTCAACGGATTAATGGTTGTAATAATTGGGCTTAATGGTAGTCCAACTTCATTAGTGAATTTATAAATTTGATAACGGGGTTGTGGCCTAATTTATACTGATGAAGGGATACTCATACTGTTAGTTCTGTTCAATATTTTGTGCTTCATCCTTGTTATAGTGTTACAACTATCTGGTGGCGCAGAACATTATGACTTATGGCTTCCCATGACAAAGTAGTGATAATAGAGGACATTAGTCTAATAAAAGAAAAAAAAAAAAAGATTCCCTAGGAAATTGCTGGGAATTTGATAGGGTATGTATACTTTGAAATCCGAATAAGATGCATGCTGGATTGACTTTACCTGGTCTACATATAGTTGAAATTAAACATTAACTTTCAAATAAATTTGATGCTTTTTCTGAGAAGTTACCAGCATTCATAAAAATGTATTATACATAATTTTTTCTTTTTAAAAAAAGTGTGTAAACTTGTTCACACAGAAAAAAACAAAGCTGTTCAAGGTTTGACCTTGGAAGTTATAGCCCGGCTACCTCCTCTGTATGGACGAGTGTGATTTACATTAAAGAAATCAATTATCTTTTGGAAAGATGTTAATAGAAAAAGTCACAAAGAAACACTCTAGCATTATTCAAGCCAATATGATTTCTGTTGGTTTCAAAGTCATGGAAATTAATTTAGAGTTAAACTATAGAAAACTAGGCAAGCTCATGGAACCTAAAATTGAAATACCAGCAGTTGTATCAACAAAGCTTTCCTTCAAATATGCTATCATCATATCACTAATTTTTTTCTCCTGCACACGTAATCTATACCAGCTCACCTTTAATATGGGCATTAATCGGCTCAGATTAATATAGATTAAAGCCTAATAACAACCATAAAAGTTCACCTCATGATAGTATTGGGTACGCAAACTCTGTAATAGCTCTAACCAGCTATATTAGCTTTAGATATCATAGTACTAAATTGCTAATTGAATTATGTACAACAATTTTTGTACGCATAGCTTTATTTATATAAATTCTTTGTTCTCAGTATACATAAAAACAGAATTGCAGGGTAGCTTATATGAACCTTTCCTTTCTGGTTAAGAAACTGAAGATTGTTACATGTTTTCATCATTATTCATCAAACATTTTCTTGGTTACATATTTAATCCTATATTCTAACTTCATTTTCATACAGGGGGAACACAATACAATTACACGCATTGAGCATTACTTTTGCAACACATCATCGCTGGTTTCCATATACTTCAATTCAGTCCATATTGCTTCAGACCCAGAAGATGTTGCAGTTCCCCCTCCATCCTGATGTGCGCCTTGTCCACCTCTCAAATCAAAAGTCTTCACTTTGAAGAAGTCATTAATCTTGATCAAGCAATTACATGGAATAACAACTAATAACAGAAGATAGGTATAAATAAAAGGAATAATAGGCTTGGAACCATATTCTACATATAAAGGCTTGGAACCATATAAAATAGGTTCACCATATAAAACAGGTTCATCAGGATTGTCCCCGGTGGAAACTAAGTAATAGAAATAAGTAACGCTAAGGAAGCCTCGATCAAGCAAGTAAAGTCCTATTCAAGAAATCTTCTTGTTTTTCAAGACTCGGGAGGAACTTCTTCTGCACAGTACAGATTTTACTTCTTTGGGAGAGGTATCTTATAAGGCGATATTGAGAGTGAGGTGGGAATTGCCTGAACAATTGGAAAGCATGGTTATACATGTCACCTCGGGAACTAAAGTGTGGGATACGAGGAAGAGGACGAAGGTTGACCGGGAAGGTGGTTGAGTAGTGAAAATATGGATACAGGAAGTGTTGGGTTACATTGTATGGAGGCCCACTTGAGGTAGTGGGGCCCACGAGGTCCANTGTTGGGTTACATTGTATGGAGGCCCACTTGAGGTAGTGGGGCCCACGAGGTCCACCCATAAGTTGGGTGCTCACCTTGTAACCCTAGTTGCCTCCTATATATACATGTTGTTCTATGGCACAAATACCAAGAACATTACATACATAGGGTGGCTAGGTTACACCCACATATACCATACACACAGCTATAGAGAGGAGAGGTTTAGGCCGTGGAGACTACAGGGGTTGCTCCGATATACCGTGACAACCCTTCACGACCGGTAGATCAAGACCTGGACTCCAAGACCTGTTTGCTTCCGCTGCTAGGACTCCAAGTAGGTGTCCTAATTTACTTTATTCAGGATATATGTTATCCTTCATTGGTAGCGGAGCCTAGAGTCTTATCTCTGGTCTAAGTTTCCAATAGGCTAAACATGCATATTTTTGTGTGATTCACATTTTCAAGCATGTTTAGATTTTTTTAGTTTTTTTTGATCTGATTCACATGCTTCGAACATGCTCTTATTTGTCTAAAATACGTTTACTATATGTAAAAAGTGCAAACTCAAAATGTTTTAGTCAAATAAAGAATTGATGCATGAATCTGACTTGTTTTGTGTATGCAAATGAAACAAGGCATGTTTATTTGTTGTGGATTCACTGTATATTTTTTTTTTTAAATTTTCTGTGTACCAAAATCTAACTAGTGCTATGAATTAGGGAAGAAAAAGAATGAGTTCTTTGGTTGACAATCCCTTTACACTTAGTACACAATGAACACAGAAAATTAAAGCATATACAGATTAACAGAAATAAAAAAAAAACAAAGGGAAATGAGGCATGACCGGGGAGCAATTTCCCGGCCTCCGGTCAATGAACACACCACGCCCTCATTTTTTTTCTCATTGAACAACAATTACACAGAATGATTATCAAAAAAAAAAAGAAGGGGTGTAAATCATCCAACCAGTTGAATCTGTGTGTTTCTTTGTTTGTTCTTCTTCTGCAAAACAACAAACAAAAGAGAAAAAAAAAAAACAAAACCCAAAAACCCACCCAAACCGCTCTGCTGCACACGGCGGCAGATGGCATAGCTGCTGCAGAAGGCGGTGAAAGGCCAGAGGACTCGCACCGGAGCACCACAAACGGTGGCTGCACGACGGCGGCGCGATCCCCTGTCCCGGATGGATGGCCTTCGACGGCGGAGCTGGAGCGGGCGGCTGACGGCTGCGCGACTTCACCTCCACGGGCTGCTGCGGCTGCTGCACATGCGACGGCGGCGGTCTCTTCTCGTGGAGGAGGGTGGCTGTGGAGATCCGGTGTTGATGCGTCGCCACCGGGTCTGACCGAGCTCGCCTCCTCGCACAGGAGATGCTCACCGCGGCGGGGGCGACGTGGCACGGCGCTGGGCGGCACATGGCTGCTCGGGCCTGACGCAGAACCGCCTGCAGTGGTGGCTCCGGGCGGCGGGAGGGGCGGCGTCTTCTCCTGCAAAAACCAAGAAAAGAAATAAAGAGGGAGAAAAGGGTTTTAATGGGAAATAAATGACAAATGGTCATACACTAAACACGTTTAAATGACAAAGGGTTTCAGCCTTTTTTTTAATTCTTCCCATTACCACGTTTTTTTTCTCCTTTGGTAATAAAACCTGTAACCAAGCCATAATTACTCCTTAATATATGTTATTCCTCATTAACCGTTTTTTTAAAAATTTTGTAATCAGCCATTATGGCATTCAAAATTCAAATTTTTTTTGGAAAGTTTTTTTTAAAGGAGTATAAATGGGGTTCAACGCATTAAATTGTCAACCACCAACAGATTAACCTTTTTTTTTCTTTCTATGCATTAATGTTTATATGTTAATTTGTTTAACATATCTAGTTTAAAATGTTAATTTGTTTAACATATCTAAGCATTAATGTTAATATGTTAATTTGTTGAATATGTTAATTTGTTTAACATAACTAAGCATTAATATTAATTTGCTTAATATGTTAATTTGTTTAACATACTTGAGTATTAATGTTAATTAGTTTAACACAATTATGCAATAATGTTAATTTGTTTAACATACCTTTGCACTAATGTTAATTATTTTAATACACCTATAAATTAATGATTAATTAGTTTAATATGTTAATTTGTTTAACATACCGGTGTATTAATTTTTTTTAGCTTAACACAATTATGCAATAATGTTAATTTGTTTAACATACCTTTGCACTAATGTTAATTATTTTAACACACCTATGCATTTATGATTAATTAGTTTAATATGTTAATTTGTTTAACATATCGGTGTATTAATTTTTAATTAATTTAACACAATATGCAATAATGTTAATTCGTTTAACATACTTGTGCATTCATGTTAATTTGTTTAACATGTTATCAATGATGTGTTGATTATGTTTAACATGTCATTGTATGCTTTAATAAGTTAAGGCAAGGAATAAAAAAAAAAAAAGCAAAATTTATATAATTAATTAGGCTAATACCCTTTATGTATTTACTTTAAGGACGATGATTGGGAACATAGTGAACTTTCGACTCCTAGTTGTACATTGATTTATTAGCCTCGTTAATTACAAATTTTTGCTACACAACATATATGAAATGTGAACATCTAAATCCCTGCGTGTTTTAGTTATACAAGTATGATTCTCATTAAACTTTGTTCATCCTATTTTTATATAGCA